>JAYMSE010000011.1:0-122254 GCA_036897945.1 Silene undulata | reverse complement strand
ACATGGTAACTTTAGTTCATGTTCATTCGAAGCTTTCATCTAGCGACGTGACAGACCTTCTTATACCGCATCCCACTAAACAGGGCTTACCTTACTCGCTAATTCCCGTTCAACGTACTTGCTACTCTATTTCCGATATATAGGAGGCTACGTTTGTTACTACTAGCGAAAATACTTATTCTAATTGTAAATAAACCGCCGCGAAGGCGTATACTATGGCTTATGCTTTCTTGCATGCCATATATATAATAGATTAAAAGCTCTCTTAGTTACGGGTGTCGGTTACAAAGGCCTTAATGCAAGAAGTTCTCATCTCACATACATCATTAACTTCTCTTACTATAACTATATTAAGTAGTTACCTGAAGCGGGGTACCTAGTATAGGGCAGGTCACAGCTTACTTTAGGGCTCAAGACGTATCACATCAGGCTAATCTAAAAGAGCAGGCGTATATCCATTATATCTAAATCATGGAAAGTGGGTGTTCTACCCTCCAATATATTTATACATTTGGTTACCCGTTATCTGCTGTAACGTCTGTATCTGTATAAGCAGGAATATGAACTGCCAATCTATTCTATGATATATATGCCTTTCTTTTCTACTCTAGCCCTGCTTATGTTTGTACTTGTGTTTGCGAGGAAAACCTCATCAGTTAGCATTCGCGTGTAGGAAAAGTACTCTGAGACTACTCTTTTAGGTAAAGACTTTTTCTAGACAGCTTTTTCTTGAGAATAAGAAAGGCTCGTTCTTCTTACTCCAAGAAAAAGGGTCGGCGGACGCATTAGTGTGGACTTTAACAAATGGAAAGACTCATGAGTCTCTTACTCTACTATATCATTAGTTGCTTACTAGCCGCCTCTACCTCTAGAACATAGAGCAAGAAGACAACTTAACCAAGCATCTCCGATTAACCACAGTAAACAAAGCCAACAAAAGAAAGCTCTAAATAAATAGACTGTTTTGACCCATTTAATCCGTATCTAAGGGAAGAAGAAAGACCCTCCTAAGTAGTTAAAGATTTTCCTTACTAGAGGAAATCATTTTATTTAATTTAACTATCAGCTATAGGTATAGGAGGAAGCTTCTCCCATTTCATTTACTTTCTTATTGTTCGAAAGATAGCTTATAAGGACAGTTATTCTTCTAACTAAAAAAGAGCACTTCTAACACTCAGGATTTCTACTTCGTATGCGGGTTAATGGGTCCATATATCTCCTTTATCTTGTACTGAACTAACGCTTTAGGATCGGTCATTGGACTAGTTGTCCATTCCGTTGTTTTGTTGAATATAATGTAATCTCTTGTTAACTCTTCTATGCTAGGAAGCTGCTACTTAGAGTGTGTGTCAATCTCTTATTGCTCCAGACTTACCCTACTTGTAAGGACTAAAGGAATAAGAGATTTTTAGTGGTAGAAGTCTATTGTTTGTTATGATATGAGGGCTCGTTCAGCCTTCCATGTATGTACGGACTAAGACTTTCCATCCACGGGTCCATTTAATACATAAACAGGGGCATTGGCTCTTTAAGATCCATGATTCACTTTAGTGCATTTGAAGTAGAATTGCTTTCCTTTCTGCCTAGTTAATCTCTTCAAGGGTAGACTTCAAAGTTAGAACAGATTCCTTGCTAAAGTGAGGAAGACTCACCAAGTATAGTGTGTGAAATTTCGTGGGTGGTTAAAAAGATTCCGTCTTTTGTCAGTCAAAGAAGGATGCTCCCGACCTTTTCTCTTCATAATGAGAATTACATCACAATACGCTTTTATATAATGCATAGTATATAGTATAAATTAGTTTTACGCCAAAGAATAGCATAACATGAGACCTTAGACCGCCCACTTACCTATATCCTATTCGTTGGGAACTAAGGGCGTGCCCAACAAACTCTCTAGTATAAAGCCTCAAGCTACTTCTTATTGAGTGATTCTTATATTTGATATAACCCTCAAAATTTCTTTATCTAAATGTAAACTAAAGAGCTGTAAACCGTCTCACTCAGGAAAACGTGTTCATCTATAAAAACGGATAAGAATAATATCTCGTAAACAGGGGTATAGAGTGGATATACTGACTGCGGCTTAAGGTGATACGGATATACAAAACAGTCGGAAAGGAGACTCTTTAGTAAGTTTCCGCGGGTTAATTGACAAGTAGGTTCCCAAGTTAAACTACTTCCACAATAGGATCTGTATCATAAGCACGAGCGTAAGCAGTATCAGGTGCTTACCGAACTCCCATACTAGAATAGTTGTTATCAGAGCATGCTGTCTGCAAATACCTTTTTACCACATTTATTTTCAAATTCGCATAAACAAGTAAGTAGAGATCGGGAACGAGCAGATCTTAGTGATGATATCGCCCATCTTTCTACAAGTCAGAATAGGAACCTATAGGAACGGTCTTCTCACTCTACTAAATGTTTATGATTTAGATTCTACTGGGAGTAACAAGGAAATTTTAGCTCATGAAAAGGCGTATATATGGCATTTCAACCAATTAAGGAAACAAAAAAAGAGATATATGACTAAAATTCTTTCCTTGTACAACCAACTTACTTACTATGGGATTCCCTCGAGACATCGTCTACTTCACCCGCCAACACCTAACATGCTACACTCGCTACAAGTATTCCGATCTCTTGTTTAACACGTACACTCAAAAAATTTTATAATAAAAAGAGAAGATCAAAGGCATCTGCCCAGATACGAGATGAAAGAAATCTACAAAAGGAAAAGAATTGTCATACCGATGGAGCAAATCCTTTAAGAGAGTTTGATACATCAGATCAGAAGGACGCGAACCCAACCAGCGGGATTTTCCTCGGAAAAGGGGATAGAGGTCTAAGACGAGACACGGATCAATGTCTTTTTGGGAAAAAAATCCTACTCTCATTGTAAGAACCTGCCCTAATTGCTTAGAGCGGCTCACTTTTCATAGGACATCGTGCATCATTTTTTTTTAAGTCTAGTTATAATTGTTAAGTAAGCGGCAATCCTTCTTGCTCGGACAGCTCTCTTTATCTTTATTCTATAATGTATAATGGAAGAGAACTTCTAAGTAGTAAGCACTAAAGCCTCGTCGCATCCGAAGCAAGCTACTCTAACTCCTTAAATAGAACATCCAGTGCGGGACATCAAGTAAGAAGATAAAGAAAGGGTACAACCTCAAGCAGAAGCATTAATTACAACGGAGAAAAACAAACGCAAGTATAGTATAAAATAACTAGTCGAAGACGGATATAAGGTTGAAGTTGATACTTTTGAGCAGTCTCCAACAAAGAACAAAGATAAGTGGAAAAATTTTAATCATATTATTATATTCAATAATACAAGTGGATGTTTGTCACTCTTTTTGCGTGTAATTAGGCCACGGATTGCTCCTCTTTTTTCCCAGGGTTATCTTGAATTCCCCCTCTCCTATACCTTCTAAAATAAAGCATAAACGCTCCAATCTTAGTGGAGTCTCTGCGCCGCCAAAGCTTGACTTTTCTACTGGCAAGTAAGCTGCCGAGCTACCGGATAAAGTTCATCCCGAGATTCATTCTTTTGGTAACCCGCAAAAGAGAATGCTTGCTAACCTGTAGAAGTGGTTACCTGCTTATGGCATGTTTTAGTCTTACCACGACGAAGACTCCTAGGCAGAATACGATTCATAAATAAGCATAGCTGGAGTAAGAATGCATTCACTATATTAATATAATAGATAATCTTTATTACGGGCAACCCGTCTTGAAATAAGAAAACGCTAACAGCGTCGATTTCTTCTATCTGCCTTGTCTTTCTTTTCCAACAGCTCCCGCTAAAACAATGTAACTTCATCTATAATTATACGAATTTTTATAATATAATAAGAATACGAATGCGATTCCGCTATAAGAATATAGAAGGAAGATGCGCATGCACCCATTACCTTCTTTACTAGAAGATGCAGAGTGGCGACTTATATAAGGAGATTGTATAACTCAGGGCTAGTAGGGTAGAATAATAGGGGGCTCCGCTCTTTTCATACATTGCAATGGCTTGTTCGCTGCAAAGTAAGTAGGATATTCCTGGACCCGTACTTGTAAGGATGGGACTACTACATCAATTTACTAGGGACTTCTTATATACTATCCGCTAAACCCTTCTAATAAGATAACAACAAGCCAGATAGGTAACGGCGACGCACTATAAGCTTCTTAGTTATTAGTTAACGTGCGTGTTCCACTACAGTTTGGTACGGATGTAAAAGATTCCTTAGCCCAACTTTCTAAAGATCACCAGCCGCGAGTCAAAGAACTTCCTCTTTCTACTATATTTAATTCCTCATAATACACTGCTACTTCTACCTCTTGCTTGCTTCTTAAAGCCGAAATAACTTTTTTTTTTCTCGCAGTGACGTGCTCTCTTTGTTAAGTAACAAAACACTAGTGCCAGTCGCCGTCGATGCTGCTTCTTGCTATGCTATGAAATGCAAAAAAAAAATAGTGGAAAGGATATGAAGCTCACTTATACTTCACTCAATGACGAGGGATTTACTTTTCTTATTAAATAAAACGGATTTTAAGAAAGATATGGTATTGTCTGTCTCCGATTGCCCTCTATTTCCCTTGTGGTAAACTCCGCTACTTGTTGTTCGCGCTACTCTGTCCTTATTTTTTTAATTAAGACTTTCTCTTACTCTATATAAATAAGCGAGCAAGCAATTATATATTAGTCGTACTACTGCAAATTTTACAAGAAATAGCTACTTGTTGGGACCTTCGTTTAGTCACTTTCGAAGAATGGATTTTAAAGAATATAGAGTAGCAGTACACATTGAAACGCGGGGGTCTTACAAAAGCTCTATGATTATTATGGTATAACAAAGTCAATATAGCAACAATTAAAGGTATTAATGAGAGTGGGAGCACGGTCCCTTCATTACTAATGTGACAGCCAAGTATCCATATTTTATATACGCGGGAAACAACTCTATTAGTGTAAGTGGGATAAGATCCTTCTTGAAATACTACTACATTTGTTTTAGATCGTAAATAAGAATTCTCACTTTTGGATGACTTCTTGTTTTGATATTTCTTAATTAAATTTTATGTAATATTAAAATGAGGTTTCATTTTTTCCTGATTAAAGCTCGTCTCACACGCATGCATTCGATCTATAAACATCGCGGAGTACAGCCCCTTAGAGCAAAAATGTTCTTCTCACTAGGGCTTAACTATTGCAAAGCCTTTACCAGTCCAAGAGATATTTTAAAAAACTACCGCTGTTTTAGATTGCATTTCACTTTTTTCATATCCTACTCTGCCCTTGGTGGTCGAGCCCTTCAGACCTTTACTTATAAAAAGAAGCATATAGAGATTTTCTTTAGTTACTTCCTCGATCTGTCAAACCTGCCTTTTTCTTAGGTTGTTTACTTGTGTTGTAGATTGTTCTTATTGTCTAATAAGCGCTTAATGCCTACTTTCTATCTTTATCATTGACAGGATGATTGCGCCTTACTACTTCTTAGTAGTAGAGTCCGTGACCTCGGAGCCCTCTTTGGAAAAAAATTAATCTGTATATCTGTATGGAACCAGGATCAAGAGTTATTTCCTAGCATTTTGGTAGGATAGTTTTTGAAATCTTTCCATCCGGTGAGTCAGGAACAAGAGTAACTGTTGTTTTTGACGTTGATGAGTAAGCGCTCTAATTTTATAAATAATAGAACTAATGCTCGAGTCAGAAGAAGCACTATATATATGCCAACAGCTCTTTCCAGTATAACAACAACCGATGCTTCGGTTGAAACTAGTTTAGAGATAAATATAATAATTGCAGCAGCTGATGACATGAAACAAATACCCATATCTTTATACAAGTGACTAAAATCCTTCTCCTTTTTTTGTCCGGAGTACCTCTACCTCCCGTTAACAGCTCCTTATAGTATGGTAACAGTCTAACATTTCCTGTAACTCTCACTTATGCTATTGCTCGAGCACCCTTTTTTCTCTGTTTTATACGTTCGATGCCATCCGCCATTCATAAGCAAAGCTCCCAGTTTCTCACCTGTATTACTTGGACTAAAAAAAATACCAAGCACTAAATGGACGTGAAGCCATCTCCGCCGCATTCTTTACTATATGTAGAGTTCTTTCTTCCGGACCTGCTACCTCTTACTCACTTAACAACAACTCTTAAAACCTTTTGTGGATAAGAAGGGTCTATTCTCCTAAAAGGGCTTGGAATATCCCGAAAGCATTCCCAGTAGACATTTAAACATATATTAAGGGGCTTACCTCACTTCCTTGGAACGTGTGTAGCGCGTAGGCTGCTTTGTTAGAGCGGAATACCCGTAGCGGAGTATAAAGAGCGTATAAAGATAGATGTTATACTCTTGTTCTAGTAGGACGTTAACTATAGTAAGCTGCTCGACTAGACTAGTGAGAATGCAATAGCGAATCTTAAAAGAGAAGAGCTTTGTTCGCCTACATTATCCTTGCCTTCTTCTATTTAATCCTTTAAGTATGTGAACTAGTCCTTACCCCTGGGTAAGGCTTCTCTATTTGTTTCCAACATGGTAAAACAAATCTATAAGATAAAAGGGGATTTGTATCAAATGCAACGGGGTCGGTGCCCCAAGATATTTAATCCCTTTTCCTCACTACCACTACTCCTCCATAGACTGTCCCAGAACATAAGAGGTGACCTTAGCTTCGTGATCCGCAAGGAACAACAACTCTCTTATTCTCATCTACCAGGCTTACTTACATAAAATAAGTTACATGTAGGAATAGCCTAAGAAAGAAGCCACTCTTTCTTATGCATATGGAGTAACATAGTTACTTGTACAATAGGTATTGGAATTCCTAGTTTTGGTTATTGCTTTTTTTAAGTTTATAAAAACTTAAATGTAGCGAGGAGTCTTCTAGAAATCCAGGTTTAACACTAAGGAAATCTCGCCTGTATTATTATAGTTATTAAGGAAGTTTAAACACTTTCTTATTATGGAATGATTTTTCCCCGCCTAATCCTACTCTTGGGCGAGCTCCCTTGTTTAGTTTCAAAGTAAATGGTAAAGGCGGGCCGCGTTACGTTATCGCCCCATGTTTTTTATTGTAAAAGGAGACTGCTGTGTATGAAAAGATAATAAGGAAGAGAATCCACGATAACTCTTAAGTATCTTACGGTCCACAAAAAAGGGTAAGAGGAAAGAAGCAGTGTTAACGGCTAAAGAAGCTAAGAATTAAGTTGTGATTATGTGAGGAGTTTACTTTTTTTGAATATTAGCATTAGTTAGCATTAGGGGGAGTCTTTATTTTGAAGGGGGTTCATTTTTTCAGTTTCAAGCCAATCGTAGGGATAGACTGCTCATAGGTTGTCCGGGGCTAAAGCTTGATGTGTGATGGAAGCGTTGGTACTGGTAGCTGTGGTCTTAGGTGTTTGCAGTAGCTCAATATACTTTATAGAAGTGACATAGAAGTATTAAGAAGTGGCATGTTGATCTTCGATGAAAAAAGATCCAAGACCGGATCTTGCCTTACTTCTTTTCTTAAAAAGGGCTCTTTCTGTTGCTCCAACTTAGATTATAGGTGATAGTTCTATTGCCGGTTTCACTTCACATTTTTTTTTAATTTATAAGAGGATAGGGTTCAAGGGCGGGTAGGGCCTTGTATTTGTATACAAAGTTACTTCCAAAGCCAAAGATAAGAATAAGTAGAATTGAAGCTTTTTTCCAATCCTGTCATTTGTTATATGATTTGAAATCTCTTAGGATGATATCCCAGAAAAAAAAATGCACGGTTATTGGATGAAAGTGGTGAAGTAGCCTTCTATAATATTATGATATAATAAGAAAACTAAGGACGAGCCTAATCTAGGAATAGCTCTTCTCAACTCTTTTACCTTTTGTTTGTAATGTAATTCGTATGAAACGGGCGGGCCAATTGCATTCTTCTCTCTTTATTGTTTTAGAAAGCGCTCCGCTAGAAAGAGCCCCTTGTGTGTGATTTGTGCTAATATATGTATGCAAGCAAGTGAACCCTCTATCCCGATTATTCTTCTTGACTTTTTTCTTATAGAATGCTTTGATGTCTGAAATTTGTTTTCCTTGGGGCAGCAGTCGTAGGAATTGGCTAAATTGAAAAGAGCAAGGAGGTTCCCTTGTACTTGTATAAGTAACAATAATGCTTGGGCGAAAGAAAGCATAATATCTCTGGGATTGGCCCCCCGTTGTATATGAAGCTGCAATTGAGACCTTTTTACTATATAAATGAGGCACTCACAATAGACATTACCTTATTATTTTTTTTTCTCTAAAAGCGCGCTTAAGTAAAAGTCTACGGCACTGTGGTAAATAATTCTTGGGTGATATGACTCCTCGAACATGAAATAAGCTAACTTACAATAAGAATAAAGGTAGTATGAGGAATAAGTCTATCCCTTTTTTTAAGGTGGAAAAAAGCAGCATTTCAACTATAAAAAAAAAATTAGCGAACAGTTTTAGTGAACAAGTATAAGCCGTGCTTAGGGCTTTAGCGGGGTAAGAAGCAGTCTAAGTATCAGCCAGTTTATGCTTCATCAGAAAAAGGAGCTCTCGGATAAAAAAATTTTTAGTTAGTATAATAAAAACATTAAAAGTCCCTTGGTGCATATTGATGCATCTGGCTGTCTTCTTTCTACCGGAGTAGATAGGTGTACCCGCTCCTCTTCAAGATAATTCTTTGGCAGCATACAAATAAGTTTACGCAGAATGAGAATACCTTACTTATGTTATAAGATCAACCCTATATTTTATTCTTGTGGAACTAGCATTTCTTGTCAATAACTTAATTACTCTGTCAAAGGGTTCTGGTTTCTACTGTAAGAGA
This sequence comes from Silene undulata, assembly GCA_036897945.1. NCBI lineage: Eukaryota > Viridiplantae > Streptophyta > Magnoliopsida > Caryophyllales > Caryophyllaceae > Silene > Silene undulata. The sequence goes on along the minus strand of JAYMSE010000011.1, from coordinate 113,422 downwards.
GGCGCTAATGGCTTATTACCTTCGAGACCATTACTACAGCTCTTTTCTTATATTATAAATGCCTACTTAAGATGTTTCATTCACCAACTACCCTTAGTCTACTACTATACTCTGGCTTTATCAGATCGGGTGTTTTGGTTGGTTCGAAAGCGCCTTGTTACGTCAATCATAAGGGAATTTTTATCTGCAACATAAAGGCGTGGGCAAGTTCTCTCATACTTGCTCGAATGGTTAATCACATCAATCACCAAAGGCAATTTGCTTCAGTGCGCTCGTAATGGCTAAGTAAGCTACTTATATATGTCATGTTTTATAATCGACGTATAGTATATATTGTTATTTGCCTCACTCGGCCTGTGCCCTCGCGGATGGTGTATTTCGTACTTTTATCAAGGGGAAGGCTTAAGGAACGCAGCTTTTAGTCTAAGAAGAAAGCATCCTAGCATTTTCCTGTACGTTACTATGTAAGATGCTTTAATTCCAATCTTTTTTTACAAGTCCGCCGAAGTTCTGATTTCCAGTTTAAGATTAGTGGACCAATTAAGAAAGTAAAAGTAGTAGAAGAAAGACAACAAAGGTAAATCAATGGCAGCCACTTTACTTGTGGATCCAAATGTTCAGACAAAGAAAAGGACCCCCTCTCTGAATCGAGCTTAGATCTAAGAAGCCTGATTAGTAGCTTCGAGTTATTAAGTCGCATCTATGAAAGGAGCTATTAAAGGCTCTGTCTAGTTATTCGAATAGAAAATAACAATATGTAGGGATCATCCCGATAGTGAGAGATTTATTCCATAAAAAGTAGAAAAGAAGTATAGTCATCAGCCTATATAAGGACGTCGGTGTGGGGTACAAAGTAACTCTCCTTGACTACTAAGGGACGAGTTCACAAGACCAATGCCAATGTGCGGGTGTTTGGAAACGGGGTCAAGGGCCCCCCAATTGCTGGAAATTTGCCGAATGAGGATAACTACAACTTTCTAATTGATATATAGCAGAGGATACGATTGATCTATCTTTCCACACTAGCTTTTGTCGTGGATAATCACCCACTAGTAGATGCTACCTAAGATATGAATGATACACATTAAGAGTTTCAGCCTCGACCGGCCTTAGATCTTATAGCCTAGCTTAGCGACCCCGGGCTTCCCTTCTTTACTTTCTACAACAGATAGAAATTCACTCAGAGAACGCTCATGTATACATAAAATCCTGATACAGCGGGCATTAATGGTAACGGTACGCACGAGAAGAAAAAAAGACCCGCTATTTGTACATTAAAAAAAAGTTAGCAGGAAGCACGACTAGAGAAAATCCTTTATATAAGCCTTTCTATTAGGGGGAATGAGTCCAATATTGTAATACTTTAATTGGAATAGGCATTGTATTGAGGCTGAGATAGCAACAGTTTTATGTCTTAAAAGAAGCCGGTAAAGCTTAGAATCTGTGTGTGGATTCAATCCATATAATCAAGGCACTGCGAAATCCCTCCGAAACAGCGCGAGTTACGGCTTATAATGTCTCATAAAAGCACTTTCTAACTAGCTTCTAAAGTCTTTTTTATTACAATCATTATCATAAGATTACAAAGTTACTCTTTTTTTAGGTTGTCACTCCCTAGCGGGTTTGACAGCATTCGCAAGGTATAATGCAGCTATGCACCAAGTTAACTAAACTCGAATAGAAGCCACGCTAATCTATCTCTTTTCTTTGCTTTTAGAATAATGCTTCGACTCGCTATCTATGGTCCAACTAATGGCTTCTTCTTACTATTCACAAGGAACACTTAACAATGCCTATCTATTCTTATGCTCTATAAACTACTCAGAAAGAATAAGTGGCTTCTTTAAGCTTCACCCAACTTGTAATATGCAGCTTCCTCTAGCTTGCTTGCACTATATAAACAACGGTTCCTTTACTTTTGATGGGAATCGCCATTATTCTCTCAAACAACAGAGGGGCCCGCATTATAGAATAGATTACCATCTTTTTTTTATCTAATGCCTTGGAACGGGAGTTCTTATCATTCTAGTTTAAGAGCACATACAAGAAGCCTACTTCACGGACGGGATCATCTGTTTCGTCGAAACATCCTCAGCGGGCTGTTCAAGACTCGAAAAAAGACTCCTCTAATTTTAGAAGTATATTAATAGACTTTAATAAGAGAATTTGTCTTCTTTCACACAAAAACTTGATGTGGAAACAAGACAAAAGATATAGCAATGACAGACAGATGCGTTGGTATTAGCTTGTTCAACATCAAGAAGTTCTCGCCAATACAGATAAGATAGGTATTTTCACATAAATTAAATTGTTCATATATCGCACCCTCATACCAGAACTACACATATAACATAGATGAGGAAAGGGCTCTCAACCTAAAACGTAAATAACGAATAGTAGTGGATAGCAAAGGTATAGGATAAGGATTAGAACAAAGACCTTTCAACTAGACTGATCGCTGGTGATATAAATTGTTAGTCTAGATAGAGTAAGAGGCAGGGTCTGAAGGAGAAAGAAGATAAGTCAGGAACCTTACTTCCTCAAGGACAAGACCGCGGGTAAATCTCGTCTTTCTGTTCTACTCTTTACAAGATAAGGAGACTACCACTAGCCCTATTCTTTTATCCAAGTGCCGACCGATGAGAAAAGCACAATGCAAAAAGAGTAGAACAGAAAGACGAGATGCGAGAGCGTGATTCGTTGGATGACGATGTTCTAATGGAGGCCGAAGGGAAGCTGCTAGTTCGAATGCAGCAAGCGCGGGTGCTAGAAAGCAGGATATCCCTGCTGGTAACCAGTAAGATGGAGCGATCATCCGTTAATCTTCCAAGACATTGACGAAAGCTTTTTCTTTTAGGTTATACTGTGGTCGGTGGCTTTTGAAACGGCTGCTACAAAGATAGCCAGTGTCCATAAGCATAAAACATCCGCAAGCCAAATAAGGGGTGGTGGGTGGAGCCCGTGTTCTGAGGTGAAGCATCCATGATTGTCGTTTATGGCTAGAGAAAGGCATATTTGATGCCATTAATTTTAATAGTGAAACATCAACCCTCCCTTCTTTCCATCAACTGCATCAGCTAAAGCTACTTGTTCATTGGTATCGATACCAGCCCAGCTTTGGCCTCATCTTCAATCGTAGGAAATTCCTTGACTGTATTGGCCTTTGGGCTCTTTGCGGGCATACCTATTTGAATAAACAGGTGCACTTTCTGCTTTTCTAAAAACTATTGCAGGTGCAGAGCAATCCTCGAAAGACCAGAGGAAGGGCCCTTTCAAAGGAATTACTCGCCCAATCCTCTTAGCAAGCAGTTGAGTCTCTGAAGGTAAAACGAGGGAAAAAACCCTTTCCCGCCGACAGTTAGAATCATTCCTTCTTTTAGCTTTTAGTAAGAGAAAGAGAATAGGAGAACGTCTTCTTAAAAGTTTACAGATTTCTTGTAACGAAGAAACGACTCTAAGCAGACCAACAGTAGTATTATGACTTAAGTTATGCGACTCTTATTTCAGAACGCAGCCTCAGATTGGCTTCTTCATGCGCTTTAACTGAAAACACATCATTTGGAAACTAGCAGTCGAACGCCTGTTGCTTACTTACCTTCTTCAACAAGATTATAGTATGTGTATGCGAGTAGAAAGAGCAGAAGATATCCATCCGGTGCAGCTCCCCTAACATCAGTAAAAGCTGTGGGGTCGGTTTAAACGTTATCCTTGGATTTTTATCTAATTATAGGGCCTTTCCTACTAGTTTTCAAGGTGAATCGTCGTAGGTTAAAGACCAGGAATATGGCTCTTTACTCTTCTGCTGGTAGAACAGCTGCCCCTCACATTTGTTTGGTAGTGAAGGGGCGGTAGATAGGTAAAGGAAGCGAAGACAGTACTTGATGACACGCGATCCTCTTTATGGCGCATAGAAGCACAGAGGCCCTCTCAGTCATAAGTAGATATAGGCAGTTCAAACGAATGCTTCTCCCTAACCAAAAGTGAGACTCAGATGCTATATTGCTTAAAGAAGTCAACTTAGTAGGCCGGCATACGCCTATATTATATCATTATATCTTTGTCTGTCTATTCTCTGCGGTCTTGTACTAATGTTTAGTACTAAGGATCAAAACATATAGCTCCATAAAAGCTTTTGTTTGCCCCGAAGCAAGAACCTAGGACTACTTTATTATCATTATCATAAGTAAGATCATAAGCCTCAGTCTCAAATTGACATGCTTGTTCTACGAAAGCTGCTGCTTCCACGGTAGGTAAAAGGGAATAAGGATCGGCAAGGTAGCTTTACTCTGAGCTGGAAAGGTAACCTCCAGTGGATGCTCTTTCTTAAAAATATACATTTGGTGCGGGCGATCTAAAATAAAAACCACCAAAACACTGGTTTGCGACAGGATTGCACTCACTCGTTCCTATCATATTCTATTGAGCCTCTTATGACCTTCCCACATAAATTCAAAGATTCGCTCGACTCTATCGCTGCTACTAATGTTCAAGCATTTCACAGACTACCCATCCTTAATTAGTAGTTAATTAGTAAATGAATACCTCTTAAAGATCACATCTTCTTTTCTTACTCCACTTGATGGACTACTCCATTTTAAAATTAAAGTTAAAGGGCTAATACACTTGTTTCAGAAGAAGGGTTTCGCAAGCAAATTCTTTCTCTTCTTATCTTAGTAGGTCAGTGTCTTAGAAGACTTCAATCCATAATGAGAATGGAAACAGGCTTAAAAGAATGTGGAAAAGAATCAGAAAGTGAGACACGGCTTTCACTCTTTGACTTTTTCGCGAGAAAGCCCTCTCTACACATCTATAAAAAACGAGCTGTTTTTGAAGAGATTATATAGCTTCATTCGACATTAAATGTCGTGAGCCTTTGATTTTTAGTGTTTCGGTTCGGTATTCAGTAATCTCGATTGATGCCTTGTCCAGATCCTTATCCTTTCTTTTAAGGAGCCTGGTCCACAAGCAACTCACTAATGCTAGACAGCGGCACATCAATAAAAAGAGTGCCCCACTAAATACACCAGTAGACGGCGGAAAAGCAAAAAAAAAATTAGTAGCTATCGAGTTCCCGTAGTATTTTAAGCAAAGAAATCCTGCCTTATACCATAAATCGGGTAAAGCCTGAGTATACTAGTCGAGAAAAGAAGCAGTCATTAGAACAAGACTTTTCCGGCAATACAAAAGAGTATAAAGTAGTGTTCCAGTCTAAGAATAGGAGAACTTGCAAGATGATATATCTAAACTAGGGCTAGATCAGTTCACAACGGGATCTTTTATGTATTTAACTATTAAAAGAAATTTTAAACAAGTTTCACAGCTGCAAAAGTTAAAGAAGAAACAAAAAGGGTTAAAGAGAAAGTACTCGCGAATACATCCCCTATTGCAACCCCTTCTCTTGCTACTACTTGTTGTTCGTATGCTACCAAAGGAACCTCTGTATAAAATATAACAAATAGTTTACCGCTTGAGTTATTTATGTGAAGATGGGCTCCTTGGGATCACTTCAACGCATATACGTATATAAGGATATTACCTCTCCTATACTTTATGAATATAAATAAAGTAATAACGCGGGTGGTTCTGGGATTACTGCGCTAGTTGAACTACGTTCATATCTCCTCCTTTCTATAAGGAGCAACTTAGGATGCTTTTGGGGCGGGTTTTGGAATGATTTTATGGTTACTAGTGCTTGTGAGGTTCTAGCTTTACCTTATGCCACTTTATTTTTATAAGAATAGATTTTTTCTTGAACCACCCCTACGTTCTCAAAAATAGTTTGAACAATCTCACTAACGGATCCTTTGTTTAGGCTAAGAGTGCCCCTATGGACTACCAAAGAGTTTATAACCGAAACCCTCGTAGCTGGATACAAGATACGGGTAGATTTTACGAGCTGGAGTCGAGGGAGCTTACTCTGGGCTATTGCGTGATCTCTTGAATCATAAGATATAAAATAGTACGATTTGGTTTTTGATAAGGTGTTCTTCCGGTATCAGGCCTTTGGCTTACTGAGCTAGTTCGATTGGTCAAAGTAGCATCATTCCCGCCTCTCCTTGCCAGTCGAGCTACTACGCTCACATCTTACTCACCAAGTAACTTTCACCCGTTCTCCCGCATACTAGTAGTCTTAGAGCTTAGAGAAAGGAATTGGCTTTCTTTGTTCACGTTCGCAGACGAAACGTGCATAGCAACGGTTTTCATTTACCGAAAGCAGGAGAACAAGTATTGTTGAGGGTGTGCTATCCTTATAGGTCCCTCGAGACGAGGCTTTAACACTAAAAACATGCCACGTCCCTCTCTTAGGAAGAAAGTCCTATGTTTGACTTCCCTTCGTTAGTTAACGCACCCGCCCATCTCTTCTCTTATGGGCATACCCGGTGTTATGGCCCAGAAGTAAGGGGCAATGAGCATTAGTGGTAGAAGAATCCGCCCAATCCCTTACTAGATAGGCCCTATGAAAAGTAAGTAACAAGCTGGGCCCCATCTCTCATTCTTGGAAACGAAGCCTAGGGTAAAACTCTTTTTTTGTCACTATCGAGCGAAGGAGATCTCTAAATTAAATATGGACGGGCTAGGTGTTTCGAGCTCGTCTCTTCGACTAGACGTATGAGTGCTCTTATTGAATAGAAGGTACGTTCATGAACTACCGTTACCGGAATGGAGGATCACAAGCGCACCTTTGTTCAGTTGGTTAATTTGTTAAAAGCGAAGCTCCCAACCTTGATCCAGGTAGGTGAGTTACCGGGGTTCGGCAAAGCGTAGTAAAGTAGACAGAGGAGTGGGATCAAGCAACCTAATTTATTGACAAGGAGTGAGGCAGATGCTAGAATTTAGGAGGGCTTTACGATGAACTTTCTTCCACTGCTGCATTACCAGCGGGATCCTCTTCTAGAGCAGCTTCCGAGCAAGGGAATGGACCTTCGAATGTGAATTTGCATATCTATCATACGAGACGAGCTGTCCTAATTCTTGTGACCTGTGCATTGGATATGCGTATAAGGTAGACAAGGTAGGCGCGGAATCCCTTCTTTTTATTTAACCCCCGCTTACATCTAACTCTGCTACATCAAAAGCGCTTCGTAGACATTGCTCTTTTCCAAGTAGCCCGTTCGCTCGCACGAGAACAAGCCTTAGTCGTCCGAACACTGCCAGGCTGCCAAATCCATTTTTTTTTTGAGGAATGCCTTAGAACAGGATACGGGCTCCGCTCCTCGAGCGCCTCCATTTCAATCTATGATTGGAAAGGAAAAGCAAGTATGCTACCCGCTCACAAGGCCGGTGCGACCAAGCAATTCGTCAACCCAACCTATTCATTTAATACGAGCAAAGCAGCGCAACAAGCTTAGGAATTTCGTTTGATTGGCCTAACAAAAGAAAGCTATAATGGGTCTTACCATGGGGCCCCGTATACTTCACTTGCTGCATATTCATGTTCGTTCCACCGCTATGGTAGATCTACACGCGGACAACAAAGCAAAAGGGCTTGTTCGCTTTAATCCTATTCTCAGTACTATACTATTAAGAATCTCTGAGATTATTAGCATTTCGCATAGTTTGGCTTTGATGGTTTAATATTGAAATTTATTATTAGATGGAGGTATCACCAAAAGCTATAGTGACCTTGAACGGTTCCGCGCGGGATACATTCTTCTTACTTTGCTAATCCTAAACTATCCTCGGAAAATAATTTATGCCTTCTCGCACGAGCAGTGATTGAACCGAAGGTCGTATTATCATGTTACGCTAACTTACAAACAAAAAAGAAGTAAGATCGAACTGCCTTGGCATACCGGACATACCCACTGTAGAGTGTGGTGATGATTTCGTCGAAGATGCAGGACGGGGGCCCAAGCAACTCTCCTGCCCACTTTGTTTTGTCAACTTTCTTCAATTAGTCTAATTTTCTTACGCTTGCGCGACCCCTCTACGTGGACTTTATAAGGTATCTATCGGACCATACTTCACGAAAATAAGTAGACTTCTTCTTTCTAATATAGTTCCAAGCTTCCATAAAAAAGAATGCCCTATCCCATAGGTGGATAGACTTGAAGAATCTTAAAAAAGACTTACTGACTCTCCTTATTTTTGCACTTATCAAGCCTGTGGTCCACGCACCGTTGCCTCATTAAGGATAGATGAAATGTATTAAACGTGGATTCTTCTTCCACAGCAAGCATACGTTGGGGTGGAGCTGCTTCCTTTGTTTGCGTATCACTGGTGTTTTAATTCAATCATCATTTCATATACATATATAATAAGAAGAAATTCTTTTGATCCTGCCTCAGTTGTGTACAGAAGGTTAGCTATCTATATGCTTAGTACATCCAAGTCAAACGTTGTTTTCGGGAAGCAAGCAAAGATAAAAACGGTTAGTCATCATAGGATCCTAGCTAACCTAAACGAAAGCAAATACAGAAAGCGAGTGTGGGCGCTACTGGAAGCGAAAGGCTAGACAGAGAAACCTTCTGTGATCCATGGATCTTAGCCTTATATGAATAACCTTTATTTAGCAGCATTCGAGGGCCTTCTCCCTTACCGTTTTGTATAGAATTGGTACCTACCCCCGAAAAAAGAGGGGATCCTCGTGTCGGCGCAAAAGCGATAACTACAACCACTCTAATTAGTGTAACGTTTTTTTACAAATCGTTATGAATAGCGCTATGATTCCGCATTATCTTGCCCTTTACCTTTTGCCGATCTCTCTCTTTGTAAGGGCACCTACGCAATCTTTTTCTATAGCCGAGGATTCATCATTCTTTCATTAATCGTAGGTAAAGCAAGTATGCTGTCGATCCTTGTCCAAACCCTCCTTTTGTTGGAGCGAATAAGTAAGAAGAAAGTTTCGTAAATGTTTACGTTGCCTTCTCTATTGCCGTTGAATTTGGTCGAGGAACTTTATTTTTAGATTCTACAAGCACCTAACTGGGCGCATGATCCTTCATGCTGCAACGAGCGTTTTAAAAAGAAGAGAGCTGTTGACTGGCCTAGCGCCAAGGACCTCCCGAGAACTTCTCGGTTGGATTAATCAGGGCGTATGCCTCTTATTATTCTTTCGGAAAAAGGACCAGCCAGAGAGGGGTACAAAAGCATACTCGATCAGCAAGGGCAGGAGCTTATTAACAGCTTTGGGGAGCACACAATAGAGGATTCGCTCCCACTGTTTTTGAGTTTAGCGACTCTCCTTCTTGGCTTGGGCAGTTTAGTTGATCACATATAAGCCTAAGTATGGGCAACTTCTACCAAAAGAAAGATCATTTTGTCGAAAGTCCTCAGATGGCCCTCTAACTGCTAAAACTAAACCTGCTTATGGTTTCGGACCCTGCGAAGTGGACACTAAATCCGGAAAAACCGCGGCGAAGCTTTCGATCTATCCGCTATACGGGGTGGGTATATCGGCGAACCCACTGGGCAGCTCTTTTCAAGGATTGAAGGGAAAAACATGCTTAGGATCTATTTGAATTAAATTAGTAAATCCCCTCATTCTTTAGAGAATATTGCTTCGCCGGAAAGAAAGGGCTTTTTGACTGACGTGCTTACGAACTTAACTGGACTTGTACGAATCTACTTACTCCTTTCTCCACTCGTTAGCAGCCGTTGGACTCTCTCAGATCGGAAACTCTCCTCGTCTACTGAGATTCATTCCGCCATAATGAATGGAAAACCCGGATATGATGAAAGTAATCCCGTGAACTATAAAGGTCGCAGCAAATGCCATTCGCTCGAAAGAAAGGTCAAAGACGAAGGTAAATGGCCGAAGAAAATCAAAACACGAACTAAGCCACAAGCCTCTTTGTCTGGGCCTGCCCTAAATTACTCAAACAAGTCTAACTCGGATTTTGCCTTATGTCAACACCCTGTTCCAGCCCTGACTCCATACTCGTTGCTCCACCCGTGCTTGCATCGAATTGATCAGGTCATGTAGGAAGATCAAATCTATCCCAATGAAATGACATCCTTTGAAAACAATCAGCCTCAGGTCAGGTATTTAAACCGGATTAAAGTAAAGCTTAGATTGCCTCTTAAGGCCCACCCCATAATATCTTCGACGTGCAAAAACCCATTTTCTTGTTTCCCTGCAAAAGCAAATGATTCCTCTTTTGCAAACTAAAAAAGTCCCCTCTTTAAAAGAAGATGGCTTATATCTATAATTCAGTACGTCTTATAAACTTCCTAATTGATACGTTTCTTAGGCTCGCTCCACATATTGCACTCGCTTGGCTTTATCCTTGGATGATTAACCTTCTATTCCCTAGGGTGCATCTTTTAGCTTTATCTTAGTGCTTTAGTTTGTTGATATCCTACTTTATAATTTAAAAAGGCAGAAAGTACTAGTCAAACAAAATTTATCTGGTTGGTGTGCAGCGTAGCAAAGGGAGCTGGCTAAGCACACTCCCTTACTTAACAATAAAAAAGTTTTCCATACCACAAGCCACAAGAAAAGTAGGATTCAATAGGACCCCCCTCGCTCCATTCGTTCCCTCCGTACTTATCCCATCTCCATAGTCTCCCATTGAAGGAAAAGAGTGAGCTTGCTTTGCTTGGTTTTAAGATTGATTGCGTGATTAGACCTTTAATGAGGGACCTGCATTTGATGAAATTAGTCCATTTCTAGTTCTTGCTTTAGCTTTCCCCATGAATCTACTTTAAAGCTACCCTTTTTTCATTCTCGGAATTATCCCTCTTTCTACGGGTTAGGTTCCGGACTCCCTCATATAATGCTCTACCTCGCCCAAGAAGTTCTTTTGCTGAAAAGAGAAATACCCCCGGTTTCTTAGTTATGAGTTTCATAAAGGAGAAGAGAGGCCTTATGACAAGTCAACGGATGCTAAGTAGGAAGGGAATAGCTGGCTCTAATGGACCACAACCCAATATGAATCGGTATAGCTAGCTCGCTTAGGGGAAGGTACAAGATTTCGTATAATGCAGGTGAAGCAGCTCAGTCGCTAACTATTTTAGAACTGTAGAATAGAAGCCACGCTAATCTATTTTATCAAACAGATTCGCCAAACACAGGAATCAGTTTCAGAAAAGCGGGAAAGTTGCACCAAGCCTTGGACTCAGAAACTCCCGAAGTAGCTCTTTTACCGAGGGGTCAATTACACACACCACTCAACCGAAGGTACTTAAAAGACTTTACACTTTTTTTTTAACCCAATTTAAGTCCAATTTTTGCTGCATTTAAGCTCATTTTCAGTCTATTTTAGATAAATTTCATCCGATTTAGGACTCCCACTTCTTGGTGTCGCCTTTTGTGCATTTTAGATTCTTATTTAATTTCAGGAATTTCAGAAATGTAGTGATTGTTCTCCGCCCCTGTCTACCTTTCTGCACACTTTCTATTTTTCGCGGTATCTTGATTCGAGAAAAAGAATAAGTGTATTTTTTCTGATTTTTTGTGAGATTGGGATGCCGCCTATCTTCCGGATGTGGGTGTGGTGGTCTTTGGATTCGGTCTGAAAGACCGGCTCGATTTTTTTATATGTGGGACTGAAAGAGGGGTCTGGGGCTTCCGATGAAGATGAGACATCTGAACTTGAAGGAAGTAGATCCTTTGTAAGCCTGGTCTGTGGATCTGATATAGGAAAAGCTGCGTTTTAGACGTCTTTTGGTTATGACCCTCAGCGAGGGCTTTTCTCTCTTTCCCGTTGTTTTTGGGCTGGCCCCTTCTTCTTGTTAAGCTTTTTTGTTGGGTTAAAGGACATATCATATCGAATGAGCAAGGTTCGTATGTGCCCTAGTGTATTTTTGTCTAATCGCCGCTGTACTCAAAGGTTTAAAATGGGGGTCAGCTTTTTTTTTTACTTTGTCCAATGTTTCCGAGGTATAAGTAGCTAGTGAGTAAGCTTCTTTGTCCGATGCTGCTGTTAAAAGTAAGAAGTCCGCTGAAGGGTGCCCTTTTTTCTTGTTTTTCTTAGGCGTAAAGGTCTTCTGATCGCGTTTGCTGGTAAGATCCCAGGCGTAAGAGAAAGATAAGATCTAGTATTTGCTGTACCAGTGTAAGCCGACGAAACTTTTGAGGCCGACTAAGTTATGTTAGTGCTAGTCGGATATTCTATAATATGCGAAGTGCTCCTAAGCAGAAGTGTAATAGTAATCAGAATATTAAGTACCGGGGGAGCTTCCGAATCGTGAGTCCCATCTACGAAATGGTTGGTAGAATTTGGAACAGTAGAATGAGAAGCTTCTGCTTTTTTCAGGGTAATACGCCTGCCTCGTAAGGCACGCTATAATAGAACGCAGTACTTTTTGCCCTTTAACTTTCTAGGGTATATAAGATTAGTGTTTGATGAGTTTATTACCCAAAACCTTATGTCACCTTTAGAAATAAAAAAGTAATTAGCACGTGACATATTCTTTAAGTTTTGGAGCAAATCCAGGTTATAGACCAGGCCGCTGTATGCGGATACAAAAAGGTTTTTTAATTCCTTAATTTGCACTTATATTGGATTAACGTATTACAAGCAGGCGTGCCTCAGATTGAGGCCCTCGTCCTTTTATTCAGTAGAGAAGCTAATCATTCTAGGATTGGTGTATTTACGCGGGAAAGGGAATACGAGGCGAGTTAGCGACATTCAAGCGATTGATATGTCATACGCAGATAGTCCTTTGTTTGCGTTTTTACGAGAGCGTTAAGCTACGAGTATAAAAGATAAAAGAAAGCCAGAGTGAGTCGAACTTTGCCCTTGCCTTACGCGGGGAAGTCCACCTGTCTCGACAAATAATTGGATTCAACAATATAATAGACTTCGCCTTTCCTTTAATGCTATGGCTTGAAAAGCTTTTATTCTTTGGATCTTGAGCGGTAGCACACCAAATGATTGGCGGTATCATGTCCCGATGTTCTCATAATTAGCATACATGTATTAGAGGTTATGCCCAGAAAAAGCTAAGTTAGGAGAAAATAAGGCCACGAATGGCGACGAAGCTGTGTTCCAAAAAGAGCATTCCTCTTGAAAGCAAGAAAATAGGAGTGGAAGATCAAGCTCAAGATAAAGAAAAGAGTTGGCGCTTTGCCTGGATCTAGTTCCGGTACAAACCAAATTAAGAGGAGAAGACGAGGATTCTTCGCTCGATGCTTACCGACGTATAGCTCTCAATCTTATTAAAAAACTCCACCCGTTCCGTAATTTTAGCCTACTTTTGGGATTATCCGGGGTGAGATACCTTAATCCGATAGGATTCTACGAAAAAAAGTGATGATATCTCATCATATACAATATAATACAGGGGTTAGGACGCAGAGTGAATTGAAGCAGCCGGCTCTGCCCAGATTAAGGAGCTAGTTTATCCCCTTGATCGGATTATCCCTTTGCCCATAAAAGATAAAATAGGTAATATTGGACCAAATAAATGTCCTGTTAAAAGTATGAAGCGAGTATTTGTGATATTTTCCTCTTAGAATAAGTTGGCAAGCCTGAGCTAAGAGAAGGCGCTTGCGCGCGTGGGCTAAGCCATTAAACTAACTTTGAACTAACTTCGTTATTCTATATTTTATTTTTATGCGCGTACACATGCATAGAATGTAGTGAAGTATGGTGGGCCTGGCCCCTCTTCGAGTGGACAAAGAAAAAAAAGGCGGAATGGTTCGAAATATGTCACTATGGCTCCGGATCACGTGAACAGTCCTCCCACGTGGATCCAAAAAAAACTTCGATTTTGCTGTAGAATTCGTTTGAAAGATTCGTAGCTGATCGAAAGAGTTCCACTTTGATAGGAATTTATCTCTAACAAGCGCCCTTCCCTACTATACTATATTATAGGAAAAATTATAGGAGGGGTCACCTGCAAAACGTCTGATGTCAGCTCAAAGGGATCGCAGGGCTTCGGACCCATTAAAAAATCCAATCAATAGCTTTAATTCATCTGAGATCTTTCCCTTTACTTTGACTTTAGGCTCTTTTCCAACTTTTGACAATTCTACATCATGAGAATCCGGAGTTAACTTGACCAAGTGAAATGGTAGGTAAAAAGAGGGTTAGGCCAGATGTTTTTTCGTTCTGATGATTCTGACTTGACTTCCTTCCCTCTCCCCGACTCTTTCTTGTTATGTTATATAAGTGCAAATACGCGTGCCATAGTGATTAAAAATACAGTACTATGAACGGAGTGGAGTAATCCTATTTTTTTTTTTTTTTTAACGAATGGATGAAACTTAAAAACGGGGTGCAACATCCATTAATAAAGATTTAATATTAAGTAATCTGCTCGACACGTGAGGAGTAGCTTGGCTAAGCATGAAAAAAGCTAACCGCCCACATATGATAAGTTAAAGAATAAGCCTTCCTGCGTATTGAGTTACATGCGTACATGTCTCAGAGGAATGAGCTTCTGGGCAGGGGAGAGGTGAGTTGCCCTCGCCCATTCATAAATGAAATTCTTCCTTTTATAGTTATTTTAAATTTAAGAGTGCTTTCTTGTTTCCCGATCGATGCCGATGAAAGGTTTAACTTTTTGCCTCATCCGAGTTTCGGGAATAGAGTCCCTTCTTTCTCTATCTTGTTCTTCCTCTTCCTCAATCTTAAGCCTTAGAACTTAGAACACGCGTTACCCTAGGAGGGATTCAGGATTAAGGATTCAACCCGTCTCTATGGTGAGAGATAAATCTTGCTGATAGCCCACCCACTTACTTTATCATAAGCAGGAGGATTCGCTAGCTGTGATGGAAAGAATGACAAGCTATGTTCTGTATTTTAGAAGGTGTGCTCACATCTATCATCATCATTTTTAAATTGAGAGAAAACTCAAGGTATCGATCATATAAAGCGAAGGGGGCTTTCAAGCCTCGGCCGGATCATCGGGATGCTGCGTTCTACAGCTCGTCCATGCTAAGATGACAAGTAGATATGAGTCATTAGTAAAGTTCGTAGATGAATGCCGCGTTTTTTAGTATGCGATCGATACGCTGCGAATAAAGGCTACTGTATTCTCCCACTGCTCGAGTCTTAATTCTTACTATAGAATAAGACAAGTCGAGGTATAAGGTAGACGTAGTTCGTAGTATCTAGTATTGAAAGTGCACACCAAAGCATATAAAGAAAGTAAGCTAAGGGGAAGCCTTCGTTCTAAGCCTTTGCACGTAAGTTTATAGAAAGTAAATGACATTTAATGGACATCGTATAGATTGATCGAATTTGGAAAAGTGGTAAGCATCGCAGCATAACAGGGTTGCGGCATAAATCCGCTAAAAAAGTAAAGTCAGACTGCCTCATTAGATAGAGGCTACGGCTTCAATGTCTAAACAAGCATATACGTAAAAAACAGTGAATTTCGTTAGTCGGAGAATGCCCAACTGCCGAGTTGAATTTACGAAAGCTACGGAAAGCAAGCTAAGCCCCATAAGTAAGTCATCTTGTTCCAATTCCTGTTCTGTATTGTCTATGTCTATCTCCCCTTTTTCCGGAGAATGAGGTTCTACCACCTTAGCGTCTTATCTTACTTAAGCAATGTCAAGGGGGGCTTGTCCCAGCGCAGTCGTTCAACTAAGCGCTCAAACCAGAGGCATACTTCTCGCTTCTGTGGACACGGATCCTTCTTTCGTTAGTACCTATTTATCTTTTCCTTTTGAGCCTTGCGTGGGAACAGAGCCTGAGCCAGGATTAAACTCTAAAATAAATTAGATCATTATATACTTCTATATGAAATGACTCAAAGGATAGTGAGAAAGAACTCGAGGTAATTAGAGAGGAATGAAAGGCTCGACCAAAAGAGGAGGAAGATAAGACCTCCTTGTAAGTAGAGATCGTTACCAATTGGTTTGACTCTATGTGCAAAAGTCCGCCATCAAGTATCACAGGTTTAGTACAACATAAGGGTTGGCTACTCTCTGGCTTTTTTCCTGTCTATATGACCCCCTTGCTTATACACGATACATGAATGTGACTATCTAATACGAAACGCAATTTACCTTAAGTGAGTGCATGAAAGGAGTCTGCCGTTAACGAGCTAGAACAAGTTAGCGAACAAAGCTATCTTCCCCGAGAGCAAGCAAACCCGTTGTATAGGCGTCGCCAATAGAAAGATTAAGAATTTAAACCTGAGCAAGACTCACTAGAACCTGGACTACCGGGCACAAAGTAGTTGATGACGAAAAGACTAGATGCAAAGAAGAGACAGCCGCCGATGAGGGCTTATATATTATTAAACAAATGAATTCTTTCTGGAGGGACGTGCGATTGGAGCTATTTCCGAAGCCGCAATCGAAGAAGAGGTGGCTTTAGCAAATGGAGCGAGTTGCACATAATATAGGGACGAAGAGAAATTGGTTTCATTATTCAGTATAAAGATAAGAAAGGTTAAGAGATGTAGGGTAGGCATAAAGCCCTCTAAGATAGGACACTTTTGGCGACTTTGAAAGAAAGCAATTGATTTCTCGCCCAGTGCCTTGTGTTACGATGCAAAATTCTCTTACCTGGCATCCTTTCCTATACCGCCTTTATGGGGGTAGCTTTCCCGTACTAAAGCTGCTGAGGGTACTGGAGTCCGAGCTAGAGAAGTAGCCTTTCGCTAAGTACTCCGGAAGTAAAATTTAGCTTGATCGTAGTTCTAGTTAACTTAACTCGTTAAAGAAAGAGATCTTTCGCCAATTTGCGAGAATCCTCCTTATTGTTCGCCCCAAAAGCCCTGGTTCACTTACTTGTTTCACAGGGAAAGTCCCCGAACGAGCGAGACGAAGGATCAGAATTTATTCATGAAGCGAGTGAAGGCAAAGCAAGTGCTGTTGTTGAAGCCACCTATATAGTTGGGGATATGCAATTTTGACTAATAGTAACCTCTTCCTTTAGGGACTTATAGCATAGCGAAGAAATCAACTTCGGAAGAAAAGGAAAATGTTCGAGAAAGATAGAAAAAAGAGGTCCGCTATCTCTTGAAGAAGATGCACCGGGCAGGCCAGTTGAAAATCTTGTTTATAGGGATGATGTTGATGGAGAGAGAGATTCCACTATAAAAGGGACATCGGCAAAAAGACTTTTTTCAATCGCCAACCTAGAAGGGTGGTATCGGATCGGACAAGGCAAGACGAAAGGACGCATTCAGGGAGGGAAAGCCTGTGGGTAGATAGTGAGAATGCGCACATCCAGCTCTAACATCCTACTCGTTCCGGTATTACACTCGCTGACTACACTGATTCCCTTTTTCTTTTAAGGATGAGGTCATTTCACTCGTTCCACGGATTTTACCATCTATTGGTAGAGGCTTTCTCAGTTGAAAAAACAAATAATAATAGAAAAGAAGGGCACGGGCGGGACATATGATATCGAGGGGGTGGAATTCCTTTCTACAAAAGGGGTATGGCTAGCATATTTGAGAGAGGGGTTGAGGTTAACAAGGCCTTACCCTTGCGGCTACCATGTGGACAAATTTATGTCTATTCAAGAGGTTTTCGCGCGAAATCCCCCTGTTTTAGGTTGTATATAGAATGAAACACTCGTCCTTGTCTTGCTACTAGTAGGGAAGCTAGCCGCTTGAGCTAGTAATTGGACTTAACCTTCCATAAAACGTAAACACAAGGGAAAAATCCCGCATGTAATAAGTGCTTTCGGGATATAATTCTTACCCCAGGAATGCTTTTAGAATAAGGAAAGCCTTTCTTCTCAAGAGGTATACTAAATCATTAAAAGGAACTCCGCGCTAGACTCGGTCCGGGGGGACGGGCAAACTATGATGACCAATAGATTTCTGAGATTTCCCATTTCGTAATTTGTTTGCGGGGTTGGTCGAAGCTTTGCTTACCCTACCTGGAGAATGAACTAGTTGACGACAGATTTTCCGCGAAACCATGGAGATCAATACTAGACCAAGGAATCGACCATAGGAGCATTTACTGTCTTTTACGCTTGGAAATGAACTTATATCTTTGAATGGGTATACCTTATTAAAGTAGACTCCACCTTTCCCAAAGGGTCTCTGCTCTATCCATTTGAGCCTCTAAATTAAATAGGGCTTCAATTCCCCGGGGAATAAGGAAAACGAGGCTATGGCGCTCCTTTCCTCTATTTTTGCTTGGATTGAAACATAGCTAAAAGATGAGGAGAGTGGCCTTTACACAACCCCATGAGAGACATCTTTTTGAGATTTTAATAGTCAGCAATGGTATCTGAGAACGGTTCACCTCGGAACGAAATCCGCAAGTTGGCTGTTGGCATAGCCTCGATCTTAAAATCATAAGTTAGATTTCTGCTTTACCGAGGGTTTAGCTTCAATTTCATAAAAATAAGACTAGGAAGAGAGTGCATTAAAACAGTTGCAACTGCGGGAAAGTTACGATGTTGCTTCCCGACAGCTGTCTGAAACCCCCCTTTTTAAAACCAAATTTATCTGGTAGGAAGAAGCCCCATTAAGTAGTCAGTGCTAGGTTGAGACAGGTCAACGAGATCATCCATTTAATTTCTTGGTGGGGGGCGAGAACCGCTGCTCAAAAAATCCTCTGTTTTTTGTGAGGCGGGCGTCTACTAAGCATTACGATAGACTAAAAAACGGGTTCATCGATCAAGGAGGAATGAAAGACTCGACAATTAAAGGCTACGCTTCGACTACATATCACTTGGGGCACGCTTTCCACCGCTTTCATTCTTTTGGGCTGCGAATGGCGCTTGCTTGGTACAAGTCCTACTTCTAAGAAAAGAGGCACGGAACACTTTCTATATCTGTTATTATATTTATGGCATACCTCAGTTCTCTATCGTATGTGGTACGATCATCTTTCCCTCGATTCGAATAGTCCAAGCTCAACCTCTTATGATTATTCCGCTTTGTTAATGAATTCAAACTCTCATTTTTTTGTGATGAGATACGTGGTAAAGAACTCTCCAGCATCCAGCGAAGTAAGGCCAAAACAGCGAAAGGGGTCCCTTGAAAAAAACGTGCCCCAAGGTTTGAACTACACAGGGCATCCAGTCAAACTTTCTTTAAGTCGGAAAGATAGCTGAGGACGTTTTAGCCTCAGAACAGTAGACAGGACAGTAGAAGACTTGCTTTCTCATGCTCTCAAGTGAACTTTCTGTTTGGGCAATTTGGTTGGCTTTTTTAATTACTATCCCGTTGGAACGAGTGAAACGAGCGAAAGCTACGAAGTGAGTGTACGTAAGGAAGTTGAGATCCAAGATTATGAATCTGAAAATGAATAGCTTCTATTATTTAGATAGGCCAATTCTATGAAATTCATTTAAGATCTTATAACAACACAAGGGGCAATCACCCCACCCTTTACTTTTACAGCAAGTACGTTATTTGATGAGCTTTTCATTTTAGAAGAGGCATTTTAACCGCACAATAGGATCTTAATCAAAGACTCGTATCTTGCCCAACTATTTCTTTGGAAGAGTACCTTTGCCATGACATCTTACCCGTCCTTACTTAACCTATGGTAGAATAAAAAGCATTATATAATATATAAGAAAAGGAAAAAACAAGTAGGCGTTTCAAATCAGGGAAAGAAAGACGGAAAGCTGGTCCCACATTTCTTCATTTGCACTCTAATAATAGGCTTAAGCTTGAGTTCCTAACTGATTGCGCCAGTAAGTTCACATATTGCATTCGGGAGAAAAGTAATATCTTTAACTTCTTGTTTTGTAAAAGCGTCCCTAGAGGTAAGGGGGTATGCTTCCGGAATGTAATTAATACTTGGGACTAAGGCGATAAATGAACAAGCTTGAGTACTCCTATTAGAATTAGACAAAAGGGTAGTTCACAAACAATCTTTGTATTTAATACCAAATGTTCAGCCCGTTGTTTTTTTCCTGAACTCACGATCAGCTAAAACTGCTCCACTCCCACCACTAACTGAAACTTCCTTTACTAGGTCTGTTTCGTCGGCAAAGTAAGCAAATGCTTATTTTCATTCGTCAATCCCTTTCTCCGACTCACGTTCTCCTAATCCACCCGAAACTTTTGGCCCTGGACATGAAGGACCTGCCCTCTCATTATCCTTGATCTTACCCTGAAATTTACTTGTCTTGGCAGGCAATGGACTACATAAAGAAAAAAGAAAGTCTTCCAGATGTGTTGAAAATGGGCGCCAGCTGTTGAAGACCGAGGGGAATCTAGAATACTAAACTCGAGTAGGGCTGAGATTCTGAGATTAATTTTACTGCTCTCCTTAAAACCTTATAAAGCGCGTAAATCCGCTACTGCAGTGCCATGACTTTTCTATGACTATGAAAGGAATCCTTCTAAGTGCCATTACTTTAAAGTTTAACGTCTACTTAACTTTGCCGTACCGAAATAAGATATACGAGTACTTCACCGCCCCTCTCCCGGTTAGTCGAAGTATAAATACCCCCGAACTAGAGCTAAAGTAAAGAGTTCTTTTTCGCACTCTAACAAATGCTCGTGCGCAAACACCTTCCAATGGAGTAAAGGGGGCCATCTCTAGATCTTTTAAACGTTAATTGAAGCTTTTTTTTTCACGTGCCAACCCTATGCTCTGCGATAACTTAGTCCAAAGGGTATCTTACTCTTAATGCTACTATTGTCTTTGGTTGAATACGGTACCGCCTCTCAAAGAGGGTGCCCGCCCGACTGGGATTTATATTAGAAGTGCACAGGAAAGAACTTTCTTACTTAATCCCATCTTTCGCGCTTAAAAGACCTCGGGAAATCCCCCGTCTTTACATGTGAATCCTTGCCTTCCTCTTCATTATATCGACCGCATGCTCTCCACTCGCAACATAATCGTGGGAATTTCGCCCCTATGCTTGTTTTCCGCCTAATATTGAGAACATGCTCCGTGTAGTGTGGCACTGGGCTTCGCACCCTGGCTTTTGCCGATATCGGAACCTAAAGGAAAATATGCTTATTGCTTATCGAATAAGGTGCTGCGCTGCTCTAAAAAATAATTAGTGAAGTGAAGTAGGGTAGGTAGATGAGGGAGATGAAATTGCGGCAGTTGAAACGGATGCTGATCCGGAAGAAGCAGTTCTTCTTGCTTTTAAATGTAAAGGCTATGACGGACAAGCCCCCCTATACGAGAGCTATTTGGATGCCGATGGAAGACAAAGACGACAAGGTATTAAAGGCTAGCTGCTCATGTCTTCTCCCTCTTTTGAACACGAAGACGAGAATGAAGCATCTATTCCGGATCGATCAAGCGACCAAGAACTTTGTCGAACTCTCTGAAGTTAAAAAGAAAGAAGGAAAGCCTTTCATCTTCCTGAACTAAGTATAATATAAGTTGAACTTTCCCATGGATGCGCACTCGAAGAATCAAGATTGCCAGTTGCGGGTGATGGAAATACTGGGCCCATCTATCTATAGGTAGGATAAACTTCCCGCTTCCTCCCCCTATGTCGAGTCAGCCTTAACTTCCGGAAACGAGTGAGCCAGTTAGCGCGTAGAATGCTATCTTTGCTATAGACGTATTTAAAGATTAGGGCAATATGCCGGTAGATTGTAGGCTTATTAGCCTATGAGACGATGCCACATTACACCATGTTTGAAGACACCGCAGAGGAATGCTCTCCCGATCTCTTTTAGTTTTAAATGTCCATTGCAGCTGACTGGGGTTACGGTGAGGAAGCCTGATTAAGGGTACTCACGGGTTAAAAACAAGTACTTCGTCTATTCTGTATGGTGCTGAGGGCTAAGAATGGCTTTTTAAGTTACCTATAAAGAGGAAAGACCCCTTATATCTTCCTCAATTCCAGCAGTAGACAGTAGTAAGTCGTCCTATTAGACTATGATGCTAGTAATATTATATAAGAATCTTTATGTTTATGCAATGCGCCAGTAATGCATCTCTTCGAAAATCCCCCTTTTACCGGGGGCATATATCTTTAGCCCCGAACCTGGCTACCATGTTATTTTTGTTGATTGAAGGGAAAGAAATTCTAAGGAAGAGTGTGATCCTAACAAGCAAAAGGGCAGCGCAGGAACTCGCAGTTTGAAGTGCCTCATATAAAAATAGAGAATTGGCAGGAATTGGAATAATATAATAAAGACCTTCCCTTTTGGGTTGTGCCAACCTAGTAATTGTTTGCTTCGACCCACAAATCTATTCGTTTATGCGGAAGTCAAAGAAAGGGAGAGGTTGAAGCTCGTGTTCATGATCAACAGGAATATGAGATTGAAGGAGCAAGATCTCTAGTTACTGCTCATGGATTATGGATAGAGGGGCACCACCTATCTTTAGATAGTAAGGCACCTAACCACTTTACTTAGAATGGAATCACTGGAAAAAAGCCTCCTGTATTTAGTAAAAGGGCTTTCATTCCCTATATTAGTAAGCCGACTCGTACTTTTAATATGTGGATAACGTGCAACACGAAAGGAATCCTTTGTTTTCGGAATTGTTTTTTCTTCCTTTTCCTTTTCTGCCTTAAAATACAAGAGACCTCACTACGACCAATTCTGGGATTGAGAACAGGCATTCATGGTTTCACATCAAATGACCATCATTCGTCCTTATTCTTCTTTTAAGTGCCAGGTAAGCTCAAACTCAATGATAACGAGTTCCTTGGTTGATTCCTAAATTTTTAGCTTAGAGGGAAGAGAGAGGTAGATCAAAGATATGAAATACATTTGCTGCTTTCTCGGGGACAGGTGGAAATGCAATAGACGTAGGAAGCGAAGAAAGGAAGCATAGTTGCTGGATCCCTTGACCTATTAAGTTAACGTTTAGGATCTCCTATTATAGAATAGAACCTAGGGTGGGCTCTGCCCTCTTCCTTTGGACTAGGTACTTTGGCTAGTAAGTTCACTTTTCGCCTTCCTAAAGCGGAGGACGATGCTCCTTTCGGAACCAAAACCAGATCTGGGCTTTTCTTAAAAAGAAGGATCCGCCGGGAACTAGTGTGCTTTTGAAGCAGAAAGTCTTGGGGAATACGGGTCTTAAAGGCTACTATGCTTTTTTCTGTATACTATATTAAGGTTATAAGGCCTTCCTTTCCACTATCAGCCTTAGTCAGCGGTGAATGCTTCGACTGTTGATGAAGAGGACTCAGTAGAATCATATACAGCGTCTTATGACTTCTTTGGTATCCTTTCTCCAGACTACGCGCGAGTCACGCAAGAAGTCCTTCTCCAGTTCCTGATGGGTCCTACGTTTACTTTTCTAAATTAAGGAACGAAATTTCTTATTCTTAATCTTGGGATGGTTTAATAAAGACAAGACTTTTCTTAGCCAGCTGTTACCTTTCGAGCAGAGCTCAAAGCCTGTGCTGTGACAATGCCATTGGTTGAATTGAATCCCGAAAAAAAGATCTAGGAGGATCAAGTCCAGTTTATATATTCAGGAGATTTAGGAAGGATAAAGGATATGGTCGAGGAAGGCCTAAGAGGAGCTAGTAGTTTTCTAGGGACGCAGTTAACGCAGGAGGTCTGAAAGCCAGCCTACTCTAAATTAAGCCTCATTTTTTCTTTTCGACACCTACCAAAGGAGTGTCTTCGTTTAAAATGAAACAAACCTAACTGGCTTTTGTGAGAGCATTTTACCACGTCTTCCGAATTTTTAATGTAGTGCGACTCACTGCTTTACTTTATGCTATTCTGCAGCTTGGCTTAGATTCTTTTCTTATAACCCTTTTGTTCTTTGAATTTCGTCTTCCTCTCCCCCGACAGGGATGTGTATTGCGAGCTTTTTAATTTTAGGACGGCTAAAGCCTGTATTTTGAACCCGCCTTTTCCTACTCAAGTGAAATTGGGTTGAAATGCCATTGTAACCAAGGAAACGGCAGTAGGATGTGTTCTTGCATTCTCATGCAGCTCATCACCAAGAGCCTTCTCCGGTTGCTTGAGTAGAAGTTGCTGTCCCGGTCCGTTATAATTAGACAGCTGGAGTAAGATTCCTCTCTTATTCTTGAGGCCGGTATTGTCTACCCACGATCAGCTGGAGCTTCAGCTAATGAAATAGCTTCTTTCAAACCTTCCTTTGACAAATCTTCCTCTGAAAAGAAACTTGGTTGGGTCGAAAGACCACTTCCTGGAAGAACGTGATATGATGGCATCGCGTCTTTTCAAAGTAGCTAGTAATCATGCGTCAAATCGCATAGCTCTGGTCACAGGAATAGGCGTATCATTGTTGAGGATATAGACGTGGCGATCGAAGTCTTTTCTATGAACCCGGATCAATATCACCAGTCACAGGGGCCTCGCGCTTATGATGCTTTCGTTTCTAACTTCTAAAGGGGAAGTCCGAAGATAGAGCTAACCCATCTTTAGACTACTAGCGCTATTTCACTCGTTCGAAAAATCTCACTAGATTGAGCTTGATTACGAGATTGAGGAAGAACCAGTAAAAGCATAAAGAGCATAAGTTCTGTAAGAATGGATTTCTGAGATATCGTATGAAAACTGAGCCTTTCGATCAGTTAATTCCGTTTTAATTTCATTCTTTGAAGATAAAAACTCCCCTTTGCCTTGCTAATTGAATAAAATATGACAAGCCGAGTCCCTTATGTATAGCAGGGCGAGTGTGTTATCAATCTTGGTCCATTCCTTTTAAACAAGAGAAAAGAAGCTTCCCCCAAAGGAGTCCTTTGAGCCTATCCCTGTCAGTCGAGCTAGTAAGCTCCATCGAACAGATGCCAAAGCTCGGGCGCCCCTCCTGAAATTATACCATTATGGTAGGTAAACTCGTTCCGCAAAGTTTTAATTTTCGGATTTAATAAAAAAAAAAAAACGAAGAACGATTCTCCCCTATTCTGAAAAAGTCAAGGCATAAAACCACTTTTTAGAAGTAACAGACAGATCCTCTTTAGAAGATTTTATGCATGATATGAAGCGAGGTTTTTTCGTAGCTCGAGCGCATGTGAGAGGGGAGCTGGCATTGGCTCGTGCCGTCATTACCTGTTTTAGGGCGCCTACATATGTATTGGCTCTTTATGGTTGGGAACCCACCTTAGGTGGGTACTATATTGTATTCAATGAATGCGGGAATTGAAACACAGGCATAATAATAAAGATAAGGTTGCGCTTCAATTAGACTTTTCCCTTCTTATAGGACAGGTGGATCGGAACCTCTAGGCACGCTTTCGTAGTTCCAAGAAGCAGGTATCTTTGAGTTAATCTTTGGTATAGAGCTGAGCTAAAGACTTCCCTTGCGTACGGAAAATGCAGAAGAACAGGAACACACTTAAGTATGACTGCTTGCTCTTGCATTGGCTTTCTAACGACCGGAAGTGGGTTCACCTTCTTCTTCTCATGGCTCTATACCAAGGGAGGGTAATCCGGGCCTAAACAAGATTGAAAGACTTTAGGACCGATCTAGCTAGGATAAGACTTGACTAAAAGCTACTTATATTATTATTATTAGGTATAGAGGATTTGATTGGATAGTTTTAGTATCTTATCTTTCGACCTCCCTTGTGGGAGAAGTAAAGGCATCTTTTCAGGCAAGGGTTAAATAGTTGTCCCTTTTACCCTTCCCGCTTAAAGGCATCTTCTTTCTCAGAAAAGAGAACCCTATTACAGGATGGGAATCTAGGCATCGGCATTGGGGCGCGTATAACGTTAGTAGAGCTAAATGGGACATCGGGGCATAGGCTCTCATAATAGGAGGAGAATCGGGGTGCGCGCGGAAAAACCCTAATATACACTTTGGAACAACCCCTTTCGATGTACTATCCAAGGCTTTGCTCGGATACCATGACTTACCTTCTTAGATATCTTCAAGGCAAAGGACAGTTCCATTTTTTCGTTAAAGGTAACCAGCAAGGCCAATGATGATCAAATAATTCAGGGGATCTAAATCTTGTCTTGCGGATGAACCAGTCACCATCCTATACTGAGAAATGTTTGCAAATAGGGTTCACATCTTGGAGAATACAATGCATGCCTATTTCCGGCACGTTCCGGAGATGGAGAGAAGAATGAACCCTACTTTCCTTAAGCACAATGAAATGAATAGGTGGTAGAAAAAGTATGAATAAAATAGAAAACTTGGCAATACTTGAAATTCCTACTGGCATTGTTCGGAAGCGCTGGTTCACAACTACACTTTTTGAAGGAAACGCTCCATGACGTAGATTAATTTCAAAGTTAAAGAAGTAAAAGCCAAGGTCAGAGGCGCTCGTCCATAACTTCTTCTTTCCGACTTATCTTCGCAACTTGAATGGATTCCGAGAAAGCTAATTGGTTGTGAAATGCTAATATCATTCACAATGGGGGTTCGAATCTGACTTTTGGGGATGTCAACTTCGAAGGGATTTTCACCCGAATCATATAAAAAATGTAAGACCGGGATGGTATTTACACGACCCTTGCTCTTGGAAAGCTTTTCTCGCAAAGACCCCGCCTTTGACCCAACCAAACGTGGCGCCCCTTTTTAGTTATTATACTATAGACTACTAGTCAAGTCGTGCTCCGGATATTTCTTTTACATTACTTAGATATGCGTGAGCTTACAGCCGTACTCTACTCGGGTGAGGAGATTCCTTCTCTTCATTCTTTCTTAGGTTAGGAAATAAATTTCCCTTTTATATTATCCATTCTAAGAAGAATATAGACTATAATGTATAAGTCGAGGCGAAGCCGATAGACAAAAAGCGGACCCACTTCCTTGTTTACAGGCAAAGAAGTTCACTCCCTTAACTTACGCAAAATCTCTTTCTTTTTGATGGGAATTGTTATTGAACTTCTTTTTACTTATATAAGAAGATAGGATGGCGCCTGAGTCTATCTGTTCTATTTTTGATTATATCCTTACTTGGCTCTTTACTTTTCGCCCACTTTATCTGGGGTAAACCCTCTAGAGGAATATAAAGTTCCAATCCAACGGTGAAGATGTCAAGTAAGGAAGTACTGCCGCCATAAGAAAATGACATACCAAGCAAGATGAGAAACTGCCACAGGATAAGACCCTTATTATTTTTTTTAGAAACGAGAATATACACGCGAGCATGTTAACCACTTTCTTCACCAGCAAACGCGGAAACTGCCTCTTCCGCGAGGAGTGCTCGACTAGAAGCCTTTAATTTGAGCTATGCCCGTACCGACAGTCTCGATCGAACTCTTACTCTTGAGATGCATAAACTCACTAGGCTCCATGTTCGTTCCATAACATCAGCATCAGGTGCCCCTCATTGCTTTATGCTTTAGCCTGATCTATCTTCTGCTGCTGTAAGATCGCTTTCTCGTCTTTCTTTTCTTCTGAATGAATGCCGAAAGAGAAGACTTCTACTATTTTATATTCATTTATATAAAATATATAAGGAAAGAGAGTTTCTCAAGATCAATCTATAATGGGAAACCCAGTGGTCCCCTTTTATGTGGAAGACAGAGAGCGTAAGACCTTTCTCTTGTTAGAGAGTGGGGGGTGCCCCTTGTCGGGTGATGTTATTTAAAGCTCGCTAAAGTCTTAGTCAAAAGGGGCGGAGGACCCATATGAGACTCTTTAATTTCATCATTTTTCTATATCTAATGGTGAATTATAACAGTTTAAAAGCTTAAGGTAAGGGGGAAAGGATCCAAAGGTTGCGGGGTCTTATAGTCTTACCGATAACTTCTCTAATCTAGAGTCAGTGAGTATTTCCACGGTCGAAAGTGTTCGCCTTGATTTTCTTGGGGGGCCCCCCTTTTTACACTTCATATAGAATAAAGGATTAGCGCAGGATCGTACTCGCCCTTACTTATTACAAAAGTTTCTTGGAAAAGAACCCAAACAAGCATTAGATTTCAGCCCTTTCAGTCCTAAGTGAAATATCATTGCTATCATTTAAGTAGATGAATTCTCTTCTCTTTCCAGAGGAGAAGGCACTGGTGTAAAACCATCGATCATCAGGTCACAACAACTCCCCCTATGTCTGCTTATGATGTCCACTCGTCCTACGAGTTCATTCAAAAAGAAAAGACGCTCCCACCAAGTATAGAGAGTTTCGGTCATTTGGTAAGCTTCTTGCTTTTCATTCAATATCAATATTAGATCATGGGTATCGGCTGTACCTCTACTATATCTCAGTTCTTTTCCCCCTAAAGTCAAAGTCTGCTCTCGTCGAGTCAACTTCCTTATATTAGTGAAGCTTTATATTTTCTAAGAAAAGAATTTATAAATTTGAATGCGAACTTTCTTGTCTTTTGCCGCCCCTTATTCTTGGAATTCTTTTTGGAAAGCAACTCCTAATGTGCTCTAAAATTATCATATAAAATATGTTATTGTGTAGATCGATTCTCTCCTGGCAATAAGTCGACTCATTTCTTTATTAATTTGCTTAATATATGTGAGTGGCTAAGTTAAGCCTAACCTGTTCTCTGCATCTTTTCTCTTGCTTCATCACTTAATATTAGAACTTGCTAGATTGTCATAGGCTAAGGTATTGGAGGATGTGTTCTACTCTACTAAATCTATATTAGGGGCTTATGCCATACTTGACTTTAAAGTAGGTCTTGCGTGCGTTACTCCCTTGGTTGCTCTCTATGTCTCGCTCCGATCCAATCCGCTTTGGATCAGCTTCATAAATACAAAGAAAAGAAAGACCTTCCCGCCGTGTCTACTTTATTTGGTTTGGCCACGACGCCGCCTTATTCTTATAACTATTATATACTCAAGCTCTTCCAGATCATATTCGCCCGTTAGCTCTTATTACTTTATAATAATAAATTCTTAGAGACTTCTTTTATGCATAATGGAAAAGCAGCAATTCATGACATGAAAGTATACTATTAAAAAAATCTTCTGTCTATAAAAATACGAATATGGGATTCCGGTATTAAAGTAGCGAGCACGTAGGCTCCGGTTTAATAAGAAAGTATAGAGCCAAGGTTGGCTGGTTTCATGCTAATAACTTACACGTGCTTGATGAGATTAATTAGACGACCCTAAGTAGAAGCGGAATCGTGTGGTGCAGGAACAGTTCTTAGTTTTGAAGGAGCAGAAGGATCAACAAGAGTCCAACAAGAACAAGAAAAGGAATGCATGGCTTGCCCATCACAACAGAAAAAGAACGAACTTTTCGCCCGACTGAGATATTAATATTATAGTGGGAGCTTTCCTCCTTAGGAGTTATGTTATACTCTACTCTGATTTGGCATCAACTGTAGTCTCAACTGTTGAATAAGTGTGGTACTTAGACATCTGCTAATGTATCTGCTTTAAGTAGAAGATTAAAAAACGAGAGGAACTCAGATACCAGTCCACTACACTCAATTAAGTAAGCTTTTGCGCAAAAGGAGCACTTTTTAATAGCAATAGGACCAAATAATGACACAAAAGATTAAGATTTAATTGACATATATAAGATATAAGAACAAAAAAATTAACGATCTAAAATAAGACGCGTTGTTTGCTTAACACAACGACTTTTATACCTTTTCATAGCGGGTGATTCGAGTAAAAGGAAAATGGGTGCAACTAGGTTTCAAATAGGAAAGGGTAAGACCGTCTAAGCCTAAGGATTTTCGCATGCGGCAAAATGCGGGAATAACTCGTGGCTAGGGGAGAAAGAGAAAGTGGCTTGATGAGGCTAACTAAGCTGAGACGCCGGAGTTGGCTGCTGGCACAAGAGGGTGGTGCCTTACCGCGTACGAAATTCAAAAGCAAGAATCGAAAAGCGCGTTAGCCTTCGTGATGGTGCTTCAGGATTCCAATGTACTGCGTCGAAGATCAGAAGGAGCTTGCCCGCGGGACGACTACTGTCCTAGCTAAAAGACAGCCATCTTATCCACTGAACTAGCTCTTATCGCTTTGGGTCAAAGCACTAAAAGAAAAGTACCTGTAAACGCGGCCGCATAGGAACCACAGGAACCCTTACTAAAACTTATACAATAAAACGGGGAAAAGATTCCTCCTTTTAAGTTGGGTTGCTGGATATAGAATCCTTATAGTAGGCTGGTCCAAGAGCCACCCGAGAGAGGGCAGTCTTTAGAATTCGAGGAAAGGGTCTGGGAAAGTAAGATTAAAGAATGCCTATTCTTTGTCCGTTGAGCTTCTTCCAGACCGCCTTTTTCGGACAGAATGCCATTTCCTTTCAGAAATCCACTTTTCAAGCGCGACTTTTAAAGAATCCCGTCAATTTCCGTTTGATTGCCTTTTTTACTATTTACTATAGCTAAACAAATTAAAGTCTTCGGTCTACCATTGATGAGGCTAGCACTCTCTTCACGGCTTGGTCAACGGTAAAGCCCGGCTCGCATTCCAACCATCGTAACTAGGATCAGCTGAAACTGCTTTTTTTTTTTTCAACGGGGGAAAATGCCATTGAATTTCCTTCACAAGGTCTGCTCAATTCTCCTCCCTCGAGCGGAATGAGGGAAAGTATATAGTGAGTAGGAAGTTTTGAGACATTTCATTCTGTGGGTAGCGCTTTATATTGCGGAGAATTAATACCAGAATCAGTTGGAGCGTATACACGAGATCATGCCCTTTCTTTTTTAAAAGCACGGGTCGAAGTCAAGAGTCCTGGCTTATTTCCGTGAGATTCGGAGATTCCGCCCCTGTGGGTTCTGGTTTCACAAGTCATGATGATGATAGGATGCCCGTTACATTAGAATGAAGGCCGCCAAATCCTACTTTATTTAGTAAGAAACGAGATTTACAGATGCTTTACCTCAGAATAGGATAAATGAAAATCCCGCCGCTCTTTATGCGTAGCTGGCCATATTTATTTATCCTTATCAAATAAAGGGACGAAGATGCTCAATAAGATACTTCCATTTCAATAAGGCATTGATTCCTCTACTCACGTTAAACCCGTTTCTCATGCCCTGCAAGGCAGAAGCTTCACTTTGCTTTGTTCTTAAAACTTTAAGTTTCAAATAGAGACAGGGACTCAGACATCAATCAGATGCAATACGCTTCTTTCTAAAAGGTCGATCACGACGAACGGTTGCTTCCCCCTTTTACATAGGGAAGACTTTCTTCTAATTAGGTACGTTTTCCGCTTGCTCGAGGACGTATAGGTAGAAAGCCATGCCGTTTGTAAGATCTAAGAATCCGTGGATAGCTAGGTTGTCCGTTGGGCTGAATGCGCTGCCCGAGAGCGTTTTTTCATGAAACCGAGGTTGAAAATTTAACTTTACTCTTATATAATAAGAGGATAACATTCTATGTTAAGAAGGGTAAATGCTAGCGTTTGGAACACCCGCCATTGGGAAAGCGGGGTCTATAAACTGAGGAATTGGTGGTTCTTGGGTCTCTATACGACCAATAGATAGTGTGGGATCTCCCAATACATCTTTTGTATGTAGGATCGGTCGCACATTATCTTTCTCCGCCTGGTGAATGGGCTAGTTGACGACATATCCTTGGTATTAAACCACGAATTCCAGTCCCTTCCTTTAGAATTGCTCATAAAGTCCTTTCTTGTGTTGACGAAGATATAGACCTTATTAATAAAAAAGATTTTGCCTTTCTTATACGGAAACAGGGCTTGTAAAGGGGGATGCCCGATCCTGGTACCTTTCTCGAGCTAAAAAAGTTATCCTGCTTGTTCAAATACGTATGGGTACGAGAGAGCGTTTGCATGCACTAGCTTTCATTACATGTGAAAGAGTAGAACTGGCGATTGTTGAGTGCTCTTATGGACTATAGGTAATACATAGTATGCCTCCTTGTTTCAAGAGAATTTATAGAAGCTGCACTTTCTCCACCTGATGAATGGTCCGCTCAACTATATATAGATCTTTATCGCGAAAGCTTGAACTCCAGTTATCGGCTCCATAATCGTCCATAGCATCGGTTCTTGTCTTTTCTTTTTACGATCTTAAAACTCAACTCGATTCGAAATCTACACTTGTTGTCAATATTGACCCTTAACGCAAACAGGCACTTCAACCCCTCGCATTCTAACTGCTAACAGCCAACTCGTTCCAAGTATTCTGCTCGCTGGTTGTTCTAGCCACATATTGTTACGTCTGCGTTCTAAAAGTTGATAAGCTGGATAATTCCTCTTCTTTTTCTTTTATTCAGGATCTGTTTGTTTAACCAACTAACCTTTTAAAGCTAAAAATTGGAGGTTTGACTTCCTTCTTTCCAGACCTAAGATATCGGGAATCCGCCGTCCCATAACGGTGAGTTTAGCATGAGGCTGATGAAGATGTTGATCCTCGAGATGCAGATATTTTTATTTTTGTTGCTGAAGAAGGTTTTATTGGAAATATCAAAAAATTAAATATGTTTTTGGTTTGAGAAAGCAAAACGTAGAAAATAGACGGAGTAACTTGCTTGTTCGACGAAACTGTTGCTGCGGTAGCGGTAGAAGTGGGATCGGTTAACCGCTTCAATAGAACCAAGATTCCCGTTTTTGATATAAATAGGAACTTTCTCCAACAGCAGCTAAAGTTATTTCTGAGTAGACACTTTTTTCCCAACGGTTCTCAGCCAATCTATCAGAGGGGCATCGCTAACACACTCACTTCATTTTTTTCTTTCGCTTGTTCCTCGAAGAGAGGCCTCATTTCGTGGTGAAGTACGACCATCAAATCTTCCATAAGGATTTCAACCCTATTCGCGTGCTTCATCGCGGTCATCTGCAAATAACTCATTCCGTGTATTATCTTCCAATACAAAACAATACAAAGGAGGATTTCCAAATAGAGGAAAACTGGGTCTCAAACTGCGGGCTTACAAAATATGACCAATGTAGGGGATTACCGTCTGTCGCTCGTCAAGCCCAGCTCTTTCCTATAAAACTCCACCGTCTCTGGAGCCTCTCTCAAAGAGTCGTCGCTCTCCTGTCAAATCAAAGTAAAAGTAAGAGAATAAGGAAAAAATGCTTACGACGATCGGCCAGTAAGCAGAAGGTCTATGGACAACTCGCGGTAGAGCAAGTCTGGAAGCAGCAAAAAAGCATCCCCACTGAACCCGTCAAGGTCTGCTGCCCTCTTGGAAACGCCAAGTCCGGAAAGTCAAAATAGATCCAAGCAGTCACAAGCAAAACAAACGACGTCTTAGTCTTTCAAATGATCTTTAATTTAGGGTTTGCAAGTAAAATAAGGAAATTCTTTATTAAGCCAGAAGCATAGTTTTGTGTATCAAGTCCGAGTTGGTCGAGACAAATACGCGGGTGGGTAGCTATCTTGTTGGTCGGCATAGCATCTTTGCTTGGTTTTACTTACTCTCTTCTTATTCTTAACTCCTATTTATCAATTGAAACTGCTTTTTTTTTTTTTACATTACAAGAGGCCAAAGCCTCCTCGTAGAGTAAGAGTAGACTGAGTTGGTCCTATATGTGTTTCTCTATATAGGTTGCTTCAAGGGCGAACGGAAAAAACGGAGCAAGTATGTAAACGAGTGGAGGAAACGAGGCGAGTTGGCTTTCAACACTTGATCGGGTCGGGAATCTTAACTTCAAATTAAGTTCTAAAAGTAGGACTAAAAGAACCATTCAAGTACCTTTTGCTATAAACGCGCTATCCACGCCAAGCAATCTATCACCCTAGCCTCCTTCCTTAAATAAAAAGAATGGAAAAAAGCTCTCGTGCAAGCCTATTCATTCTCAAAGAGCGGATCAATACATTATGCCCTCACAGTACTCAGGACCCACAGGGGGCTTTACTCGAGCTTTCCGTAAACATGAAGAGCTGATGTGCGTCTTTCATCCCTTTTTTCTTATCTTAAAAAAGAAAATTTTATTAAGGTTCGAAAGAAAAAATGGAGCAGCTTTCGAAGCGCGATCAGGCTTTTGATGGAATTGTCCTATTTTTCGGATGTGAATTCTTAAGTTATGAGCGGGAATGGGATCACAAGCCAAGGGCTGCTGGGTAAATGGCGGCAACAAGTTAAGCTCCAGTTCGAGTTTCGTATCCTGCTCCAACTCGCCTGTTTTACTCGATTAAGCCTTTAGTAATGAAAACACCGGCTTTTACTCAAGTTTTCGTCGAACAAGAGAGCTTTTTCGGGATAATAGAGAGCATTCTTAGCCTCAAAAAAAGTTTGGTTTTGATTTCGAGGTAAAAGGCGGCAAAAAGCTTTATCCAAGCCGGTCATTTCAGACAGAATCCGCTTTCAGTAAAGAAACGTCCTTTAAATTCGACGTTTTTTCCCCGACTATAATATACTACTATATATAGTAGATAATAGGGTCGTCCTTCCAAACCAAGATATGTCTGCTAACTATGGTTATAACATGTCAACCCGAGCCCTCAAGCTGCAAACAAAAACACCCCGCCTAAAGTAGGGAAGAGGGCCCCTTATAGCTTCAAGAAGCATACTGAACAGACGAAGTAAAAAAATGGGGACTTACTTATCAAGACATTCCCCATTAAAACAACAAACTTTCTCAGATGCCTTTACACCTACTACCTAGTAAAAGCGGGATTTGTCATTTCCGCAACGGTCGCCCCCCTTCCTACATACTTTAACGTGCATAGTCTAATGTGACTTGCCCTTTTTAACTTTAACACTATTGGTATACCCCTTGGGAGCAAGGGCCTTCTCCCGACAGTACTTAGTCAGCATGCTGTGAAAAAAAAACAGCCTTTCTGCATGCTTGCTCACCAGAGTGGGATCAAAAACGCAATTTTGAGTTTTGAGAATTTATAAAGGCTCTTGATCGATTTCCAGGATCAGCAACTAAAAGTCTTGCGCGTTCTATGGTTTCGTCTCCGAAGGTTGCATTGTCAGGGTGAGGTAGGGTGGCTTTCATTTTGCATAGTCTTATTTTTAGGCTGCCCTCTCTATCTTTAGCCTTGAGCCATAACATAGAAAGAGCTCCCATTTTGTTTGGCGTAGCTTTCTTCCAGGGATCCTCAAGTTATATCTGCAAGTTATATCTGGTGGAATATAAAGCTCGTATGTCAAGGTATGCTTGGGAAAGGAGGGGTTCGCCCGCTCTTACCTAGACTTTTACTTCTCCAATAGAGATAAGGCCGTCTTATATATAACTATACCTGTGCTTCTGTTTCATTTGATTGAATGCGAAGCTTTCCTCTGACTAAGTACTCTCGGCTAGATTTGTGATTTTTCTTACGATGTTGTAAACTCACTTAACTACAAAGACAAAGCGGGGGTCCTATATAGGAGGGAATCCGCTCTTTAAAACAGCAAAGAAGGAACAAGGGTAGAGCTGGTTGTTTATATTTATACAAAGATTCTTATTATTGTTGAGATTCTTTCGTGTGGTGAGTCCACCGCGCAATTTTTTTCCTGCCTTCGGCGCATTGGTTCTTCTAGTTCTTTTTTTTTATAGTCAGGAGTTAAGGACTTACACTAAGGAGCTTCTTTTATATGGTTATACGGGGCGACGTACACAATAAAAATATTAAATAAAGAATGGGAGTATCCACAATGTGTCAACCGGCGGGTTAACCTTTTAAGTTAACTTGAACAAAAGACTGCTTACTTTTAAGTTGGTTTCTTTCCGAAGTAGTAGTTCGAAGATAGCAAGCAGAGGACATGGCATAACAATTGACTTACTCCTGGTATTGTATAGGTTGAGGCACAGCGTTTTTTAAAAGGAATATGCCTGGGCCCAAAGATTCCTTGTCTTAGCATGCACGCGAAAATCAGTCAAAAGAATACGTCAGCAAGTCACTTAGTCCAGAAGCAAGCTTTCATGGTCAAAATGCCTCACCAGTATCTCTCATCTCTTGAAATGCTTGGAACCAACTGGGGTAGATTTCGTCTTTCTTATAAAGATTTTAATCTTGCAATATAGATCTCAAAGACCTTCTTGGCACTTTTACTTTTGTGGCTCTACAAAAAGCAGGGTAAACTCTTGTTTCATAGATTTGACCCGTTCGCTTCGAAGACCACTCTCGGCGGTCTAATTGCTTGAATACAGGGATTAAACGACTAAAGATATCCTATTTACTCAAAAAACTTTTTTATTTTGCAGAATATAGGTATTCAATGTATCGTATTATAAGACGCACAATCCTTTGATCCTGACTTACTAAATCATCACCAGCTAAGGCTGCTTTTGAATCAGCATTCTATTCTTTTGCTCGTTCGGAAGGAACATCCTGGATTTAATCTGAAACCGGAACTTCGTCCATTGCATCAACAACGTTTCTTAATTCGTCTGGATCCGCATCAATAGCTTGAATTTCTTTATCTTCATGCTCATTTAATCTGAGGATTTTTTTCTCTTTTACGAAACAAATCAGTGAACCCGGATTTTTCGGGGGCGAATAGGCTTTTCTTCCATAAAAAATGCTAGCCCACGTGCGTATTTTTAACCGGTTAGGACTTTGCTGAGGCTTTCTGTGCCATAATCAGCTTCAGCTGACATTTTAAACTTAAGGAGCACACACCCTTCAAAGTCTGCCCTACAAAGGGCGTCCTGCGCACCCCTTGGGTATACCTAAGCCTATAATTTTTGCAGGTGGAAAGACTAGCCGCCGAGTTTGCGGATATATTAAAGATTGTATGCGCTAAAGACCATAAGAAGGGGACATTGGGCCACCAGCACCGTTGGAATACCAAGCCACGCTAAAGGTTAAAGAAAAAGCAGATGCATGCCTCGAATTCTGAAGGCCTAAGGGTTATGTTTGTTTGAATTGGTAATAATGGTGAAAATTCATCCTTCACCCATGAAACCAGAAACTGCAGAACTATAGGAAGGGCTATATTTAATTAATTATGATAAGAGCAGGGTGTGCTTAATCACCAGCGACATATTGGTCAGGTTCGGTAGGTGATCTTTCTTCTGGGGTTTACAGTACATCGCTCTTGCTTGCTGCCATCTAGGACTATGCTATGTGTCACAGCCACCCTTGTACTTTTACGTAAGGAGTAAAGGTAAGTATGATTTCTGCTTCCCTAAGGACGTATCGCGACGAGAAATCACTTGCGTCCCTCTGCCGGTGAGAGGGGCATGCTCTACCCACTCCTATTTTGAGTTGTAGAGACTTGCTGTATGGAGCCTCAAAAAGATGGGGTAAGCACGGCTGACAAGTGCTTTTTACGATCCATAGATAATCTGTCCAAGACGTGACTTGTTCACAGTATTGGTCGAAGCTGCCTTTACTCTGACCAGAGAATGGATAGCTTGTTGGCGTATGACGTGAAAGGTCTGAAGCTATTTCTAAGTCTAGGAATCGCTCATAGCGACGCTTCCTTCGTATGCTGCGCTAAGAAGTTTTCTTGTATCTTGGGCCGGATACGCCTCTTTTTAAGAGATGCGCTTTCTTATATAGATTACTTATTACTGAAAAAAAGGAAATGCCTTCCTTACTGCATACTTAAGCGCGGACTTTTAATGATTAAGAATTTCAATTAGGAATAAGTGCTCTCAAGAGAACAAGTTATCCTGCTTTCACTAAACAAAAACAGTCGTTGCAGATGTTTAACTCGATAAGGCAAAGGTATTTTGACCAGGAAAGCGCGTTTGTGACGTGGACTGACGCATACTGACTTTATTTTCTGTTTGAGGAGCAGCCCTCACTACATTCTTTGCCTTCGTCGATAATGGAACAATGAAGTGATTAATATCAATAAATAACTTACTTATTGTTTAATAATAAACTACTTTACAAGTTACCTCGATACCGAAAGCGAAGGAAACCGCGAAAGAAGCGGGCCAAAGCAATCTTCTTCAACGAGGCTTAGCTCATCCCAAGAGGAAAGTCAAAAAACCTTAACCTAACCAAGGAAGTGCAAGAATGACTGAAAAAAATATCCTTTCTCAAGGTAATTGAGATAGATTAGTCCATTTTGGAAGACTATGATCGGGCTTATCCTGCTCGAGTATCACCAAAGAAAGGACAAGAAAACAGGCACTTTGCAACTAAAAAGTATGTCGAAGTGTACATAAGATCGATCATATGTAATTGATACCAACTTTTTCATAGATATAGTACAGGTCGATCTATAATGCAGACGTGGTTCTCGAGTTCTAGTATCGAGGGTGTATGCCGGAAACCTCAAGTAAACAAAACAAACTACATTTAGTGTTAAGACTTTTTTCATATGTTTAAAGAAAAAAAGCATGATCCGCATATCATAGCAAGAGAGCCGGCCTTCTCTGTCCTCTCCCCTGCGTACCCTTGTTTCGAGTCTTTGTGTTTTTTAGTGCGAGAGCCCGATGTTAGTCAATCCGAGAGTCTTACCTATAAGTAAGTTATTTCCTCCACAGGAATTGCGCGGCGAACCCTTATGATTCTTTAGGGGCATAAGCCGATTACCACTCTACCTAGTCTTTTGGGGATAGAATTGTAACAACATACTTCAGATGTGCCTCAGATTGAAGGGTAAAGGTGGGCCCTTAAGCCGTATGCTGCAAGCAGACATATTCCAAGATTGCGGAATTAATATTACAGCAGTTTGCGTGTGGACGTAGCAGGTAAGCCTCTATGTACCCTAAACTTTCTTACCAAAGCATTACCGCATGTCTGAGGGTCGGCCCTCTCTTTATAAGGGTGTCAGCTAGCAAGTGTATTCGTGAATGCGCGGGCCTCCATCTAATGAAGCAAGGGAAAGGAGCCCCGAGGAAGGCGGAAAGAACCCTCAGGTCGAAGAGTCTCAATCAAGACAATCCACAGAAGTATATGCCCGATAACGACGATCAATCCCCCACTTTGGAGCAGGAGACTAGTGTGCTAACCTCAACTAACAGCGGTAAAGGGACCTGCCTCTTTGGCATAAATCGACCCCCAAAAGGCAGTATATAATAATATACACCTTCGGATCTCTAGTTAGTAGAAAGAAACTGGGACTAGACAAGCTTTAAAACAGGATTGGGCTCACCCATTAGACTTTTACTTAACCAAGCATCCCACTCATATGCGGGGCTAGTTACAAGGTAAACGAAGTAGATATACATACCTTATTATATATAATAAGACGCGGGGCAGACACGATCAGTCTAACTAAACATCACATGCACAGATAGAGCTGTTGCTGCTAACATTGAACGAGACTTTCGACTCCCTTATCATAAAGGACTATACCTTGTTAGACTCTAAGGCATTTTGTAAACTACAGACTATCGCCAAGGTACATCTCATATTGCCGCTCGAGGAGCAGCTCCTTAAAAAGTATGCTATCGAGTGTCTTTTGTGAATGAGGACTCCCATTAACAGGTTATAACTTCTTTTACAGAGGAGAGTTTGCCAACTACCTATACTATAGTAAAAAAAAAAAGCACGTATAGTCTAGCAAGCGTTATTATATAAGCTACTTACCAACGGATCTTTCCCCCAAAATAGGCGGATTAGCTTTATCTGCTACCTCGACTGATGTATTATAAGGTTCACCAGCAACTTCTTTGTTTGGAGTTAGTGGAACAGCAGCTGTTTAGATTGCTTCTCACGTAAAGCAGTAAGTCTATTACGGACCACTACATCAGCTGCCATGTCAGCTTCTTCGACCGTTAACGACGTCTTCGCTTGTTACTTTCATGCCTTCCTTTTATATAGTATAAAGCCTTTCCTACCTAAATTCTTTCTTTATAAGAGGCTTCCCCAATTCCCTTGATCCATTTGCATCTGACTTTAGTAACTAGATAGTAAAAGTACTTCTTTATCTTTGAGAAAGAAATCCTACATTACACACGAATTTTTTTTTTACAGTTTGTAAGGGTTAATCCGACTTCAATTCATGCACATGAATTACATGTAAGCAGCTGTTGTTCCGGGCAGAGCGCTTACTGGCGAGCAATCGTATGTTATAGTCGAGTCACAAAGATAGCTTTTGAGTTAGTTTGCAGATGATGTAGATAGAAACTGCCCGGCTACTCTCTGAAGTAATAAGTTCTCTCAATCCTACAGCTTACTCTCTAGTGCTACCTCTCCTTAGGATCACATGATTAGACTTCTCTCCATTCTTATTATTGGATATACTAAAGGGGACTTCTTCTACTATCTACGAAGGCGCTTCCCTTGTATAAGTTCTCTCTATCTATTTTTACAATAAAAGGGACTTAGTCGGATGATGCTGCACCAGCGCGGACTTCAAAAGACTGACTCTATACTCTACTACCCGATCAGTTGCCTACTCCGGGTAGGAATAGATATACCCTTTAATACATATAGGAGCAGGCTAAGGAACCGGCATCTCCTACTCTAAGCATAAACACGGACATTAGTGTGAAGTGAGAATGACTTCTATTTAAGAATTACTCCTAAGTAAAGGCATACACGTACATGTCAAAAAGTCTCAAGCCAATGACGCATAAGTTTCTTCATCATAGTAGAGTAAGTCGTCATATTACAACAAAAGTTTCTTAAACAAAGTTTCCAATGGCTGCTACTAGTAGTTGCCAGTTCTATAGTCCCCTTTCTACGAAAAAAAAAAAGCTAACGTTCTATCTCGACCGGAAGAAGCATAGCTTTACGCTCAAGGACTTAACGTTTTAGTAGGCGAAGTTACTGAGGGAGCTACTTATGGGCCTGCTCTACCCCATAGTATAGACTAACGTATCATCGCTAGCCGCCCTATCCGTTTCATCAAAAGTCTTTCCGTCGACGATAGAAGATAAGAGTGGCCCTTGGATAGGTAGAAGAAGGTACATTCAAGATAGACTCGCATATACATCGGCTCTAACTGACAAATGCATTCCAGGAGGACAAGTTCAACGTGATAGCAAACTGGAAGAATGAATAGTCAATAAAGACTACATTGTTATTATATATTAAGATCAAGAATACAATCAAAGCGAGTCTCCAAAGTAAAGAAGTTTCACCGGAATCCCGGATACTTTAAAAGCCCTCTTACTCTAACAGCTGCTCTATATGGTACTTCGTTCGAGCTTCTTCGGGACAATAAAAACCCGGAAAAGCGGATTAGCTCTTAAGTTCTTAGTTATCGTATTATAGAATAACCCGTCTTAATGGGGCCCGCCCCAACCCTATATTATCTTTCTTTTTTTTTTTTAGGCAAGCTACGTGGAATCATATTCTTTTTTGAGTTGTGATCCTTTGTTTTATGCTGCCTTGGGTTTTTAAAACAAAGTGAAGCGAGCAGGCAAATAGTTGCCTTCTTCTAAGAATAACATTAGATATTGGCAAGCATGCTGTTAGGAGTTAGGATAAAGGCTTGCTTCCTCTGTTTCCATAGGGCCACGGACTTGCATTCTTATATTTAGAGGCTTCTTTTGTCATTTGTAACGGGTGCCGAATAAGCCCTGGGTTAACCCAATGCATGTCGATATTCTCGGGAAACAGACCCTATTCCTAGTTCTTTGTCATCATCTGTTATAGCCTTATCCCATTTACGTTGTTCCATCTAGAAGTAAACTTACTATTCGGATTGGTTGAGCACTACATTCTTCTTAAAAGTAATATAAGAAAGTTCTTAGCTTACTATAAGAGAAGCTAGTCCTCCCAGTAAGCATCTATGACTGTGACAATAACAACTCGAGCTGGAAAGTGAGTCCAAGAGATAGAAAAAAAGGGTGGCAGTGGCCTATGAAAGCTTCCTCCTATTGAAGCTTTTTATCCCCGATGCAAAGCTTAGGATCTTGCTTGTAAGTAAGTCGCATTCGTGTAAGAACAATACAAGAAGCAAAGCCCGCCAATATCATGCGATAGTAGGGCTTAAATCCTATATTAAGAAAAGAGAATAACGTATTCAATGTTATTGAATAAAACAAGCTTGTAAGCTAGCTAGTTAGTTCAGGGGAATAGCTGCAGCATGGGCTAGAAGATAAGAAGTCTCGGGATCC
Source organism: Silene undulata (assembly GCA_036897945.1). NCBI lineage: Eukaryota > Viridiplantae > Streptophyta > Magnoliopsida > Caryophyllales > Caryophyllaceae > Silene > Silene undulata. The sequence goes on along the minus strand of JAYMSE010000011.1, from coordinate 71,948 downwards.
GTATTATTAACATGATTATTCTCAGTAGTATGGGAAAAAAGATTAGAAATGGCTTGTATCAGGAGCATAAACACGGCCAGTAAGTGCTTTAACGTCTTCTATTACTATGATTGTTATGGCCTTAGCTTGGGAATTCAGAGAGAGAGAGGAGTCTTTCTCAATGAAAAAGTTGTAGTTTGTTTATATATGAATTTTAGTACAAATAACTCATTTTAGGGTTTAAGAAAAAAAATGTCAACTAGGGCGGGTAACAAGATAGACAAGTCCCTCCTGGGTATACACTATAACCAGGAAATGTATTATCCCATACTCTATTCCTGAGAACAGAGCAAGAACCTCTTACATAGAACTAGCATAAGCATCGCGATCCCGTCTTGCTGTGGAAGCTTCACTTACACATTGAACTCAATCTTTAAGGGAGTATGCCTCTTTCATCAACAAGCAAAGGAAGGATCCTGTGTACTTTAGTGTTCAAATGGAAGATTAATCCTAATCCCCAGCTTTAGCTAGACTAATAGAACTGCTCTTTTCAAGTAGCAAATGGCGTTACAAGAGACCAACCAAAGGAAGTTTGTTTCGAAAGTATAAGCTTTCTTGTGGAGTAGAGTCTTCCTTAAGTTTCAGAGGTTACGCGCGGCGTATCGCGGCATGGATTAGAAGAGCATACAATGGCCCCTGACCATGGGTTTATCCCTATTTCATTATCGCCAAAAGGATCCTCTTTTTGAACTGCTGCACCGGCTGAACCTTTTTTTTTTATCATCCCCTCTCTTCCCGTAAGTCAAGGAAAGTAGACTAATTGCCCTGGTTGTCTTTTTTTACGAAGAACCCGCTTCGCTATAAGGTTCCCTATTTTACAAGTATATATTATCTTTATTGGTAATTGGTATAAGGTATAATTAGGTGAGGACCCGTCTTCTACAACTCTGTTTGCGGCATGGGGTTGGTGTCACGGGCAGTCCGCTCATACCTAAAAGCAAGTACAAGCACCGGGCTTCACTCCTCCCTTTCTCAGTCGAGTTCCTCCGAACCTAATCAAAAACAAAGTATGGCCCTGTTTTTAGTGTTTAAGAAATTGCAGGAAGATCCTGTCGCACCCGTGCTCTTCGACTGTGGGGCATCCTCGCTCAACGAATTAAGTGGAAAATCCAAGTATTGTTGCCCCCGCTGCTTAAAAAAGGAATCCCTTCCCACCCTGTACCGGGCCCTGTCTCAGCTGAAGGATACTCGAGTCTACTTAATTATGCCTTCCTACTTTAAAGTAGTGAGCTCTCCTCAAAGCACACCTGCACCCGATTCGCCTAAATTCTTGTTGCTAAAGTGAGCCCACTCTTTACTATTTTATATTATATTCTATTATTGACCAAGCGGGAGAGGGGAGGAATTTGATGTTAGCGAGCGAAATTAATTGCTTTCTAAATATAAGAATACAAGTCCGGGAACCCTCTTGATTTTCTTTCGAGCAAGTCGTTTCTTCGTGCCAGTACATTTTAACCCAAGCGTGACAGCTGAAGCAGCGCTATAAAATTCAATAAAGGCAAAGCAAAGCTGCACCGGAAGAATGGATTCTACCTTAATACTGGTCAATATCTACTTAATACCCGAGGTATGGCCAGCGCATTAAAATCCTAAGACGCATACCGACCAAAAGCTACGAGATTAATTAACGCTTGCCTTTTGGTCAAGTCTTTCAACCCGCTTTCGTTCTTTCATAACATAACCAAATGCCAAATGGTGGTAGTAATGTACGAAGATGGGAGTTGAACCAAGAACCAGAGGGTTGATGACTTCTGCCGCGTGCTTCGTTTCGCTTCGTAAACCCCTCTGCCGCCAAAGGGTTGGTCGACTCATTAACTCTTGTTATTGGGCAAAAGAAAAGCATTCCAGCTATGCTATTTTATACCTTACTTCGGCAAATGCATTCCGAAAATACCAGGTTGGTTGATCTAATTACTTCAGCAGGGGTATGAAATGACTTTCGATCCTGGCTTTCACATAGCATAAGAGTCGGGTAGAATTTTTCTCTCTGAGGAATTTGGTTTGGTAGTTTGTGAAAAAACAAGCTATCGCTGAAACATAGGAACTTTCTGAAACAGAAGCTGTTTTAGCAGAGAAAGCTTTCAAAAAACAATCTTAGACCAAAGAAACTATTCCCGGTATTATTCCACATATTTGAATGAAACATACCAGCTGCTGCAGCGTATAAAAAAAGGGGGCTCCCTATTAGATCTGATCCATGTGCCCAGGTGTTCTGAGGTTCCTATCAGAGCTTCCCTTTCTATTTCTGCTTTTGCTTTAGCCGCCTCTGCTTCTGGAACAGCACTTTTACCACCCGTGATCGGATAACTTCTTCAATTCCTCTGGATCCTCCCTTCAATCTTACACATTGGACGTTTACATAAAAACAAAAACTGGGGACAGTGACTCCGACTTCTTTAGTCTAGGGTCGTAAAAATTAAAACACTGCCCTTTTCCTATATCTAATCTATGTCCCATCCTAGCTCTAGCTAGCAGGTTTTTTTTCTCAATCATCAACATCAGCAACAAGTAGATTTGAGGAACGAAGGGACTCGACTGTATAGGAATCAAAGGCATCTTCCTCTGGAAAACCTTTTTTTTTATCTCCTGCACCCATCATCAACTATGCTGACTGCCGCGTTGGCAAAGCCAGAAAATTCTTCTTCATCGACTTCATTGTCACACCCCTTTAAACCACTATTACGGAAATTGTCAGATTCGGGTCTTCTTTTATGAAATTATGAGTTACGCCTAACACAAGTTCGAGGTAAAACGAGCATTTTAAAGATTAAATGAGAATTCAATAAGTCGCATAGGGAGCTTAATGGCCTGACTCGCCTGGGTTCAAAGACGGGATCGGATCTAATGCATTCCCTTACTAGGGATTTACTAAATTCACTTTGGAAGAGGATCAGGAGCATCAGCTTAAATTGCTACCTCAGAGCAAGTCATTCCCTCTTTTAAGGCTAAAGTTATCCCAATATCTCGGAGAGATAGACTTTTTTTCACAAGCAATTAAATTTTTTTCTTACTTTTAAATATCTTATAATAATGGAACGGGTTCAATGAAATGTAGTAAGTAAAGACGAACGAAAGGTATGAAGGATTCTAATTCTGCGAGAAGAACCTGGTGTTATAATTTTAAATAGTGAACGAAGATCTTTCTTGGGCAATTGACGGGGGATACCAGCCGAGGAACTAGAGAGAGGCAAACTCTTAAGAAATTCACTTAGCTTTTCCCTTAATTATCATATGCCATGAAGGGTAAGATAAACATCTTAAAGATGCTTCTGCCTCCTCGATGGCTTGCTCTCTGGGACGAGATGAAGACTGTAACAGGTGAAGCGTGGGGGCATACTCGAGGGTAGTAGCTGTTGCTGGGTTCCCCTTTAGTTGTCCCGTATAGAAGTGGCATCTTTGATTAATAGGTAAGTCCCAGCACGTAGTACGTTTGCAGATGTAAACAACCCTCCTTTACTTGACTTGGTGAACATATAGCTTGACGACCGGGTTTTTGTCATAAAATCATGAATGCCAGTACTAGACCTAGGAATCGGGCACAGAGCCCTCTCTTTTAGATGCTGCACTAGGGCTGAAATCCCTTATTTGCTGTTTATTTCTTTGGACAAGAGGAAGCAGTCACTCGCGTGGCACATCCAGAAGTTTTTTTCTTCCTAGCACTGCCTTTAAGAAAAGTCTTATATCTCACAAAAACTACGCTCAGTTAGCGACCGCACGATCTTTCTTCCAAGTGCTATGAGCGAAGCGGCGGAGGAGCAATCTTTCTCTTCCAAAAACAATTCCTGATGTTAAAGTTTTTTGGTACGGGGTGCCACACTTCATTCATAAGGAATCCTTCAGTAAACAAAAAAGAAAGAAGGTTAACGCGTGAGGGCATGTACTGTTGCAAGCATCAGTCAAAGGAATAAACATTTCCACGTATTCGGTCAACAAATCCGCCAGCTAGCTTCGTTCGTCAGTCTAGGAGCAAGCAAGCTTCGTGGCGCGAAGCCCTTCCTGTATCCCGCTTCTCGTATCACAACGTTCATATTGATTATGGAAAGCGTGAGTACAGACCGCCATCATTCTGCGAAAGAAGTAGAATAAGCCGCTCCCAAGGTGAAAGGAATCCTCTGTTATAGGTAAGTCAGTAGTATAGTAAGGATGAAATCTACTTAATCATAAGATCTATTCGTGGGTCATTTGAAGATCCTCACTTACTTGCTTGCTAGCTGACTTAAGTCCATTGAAGAGGTAAGGTCCATCATTTCTAAGATATATCCCCCCGCAGCACTCGTTCCAGCATGTGATTTGTTAGGATACGCCCTGAAGGAGACAGGTGCAGTTCTCACCGTCGGTCGAAGGACATCGTCCTCTTCTTTATACTTAAGCCTATAAAGAAAATAGAATCTGTTCACAGGACACTTGTCGACCCAATCAACCACGGGTTGAAGTAAAGGTGAACCTCCAGCTCCCGCCGCGGATCGTGGGTCTTACTATCGGTGTGACCATCTACCCGTCTTGACTCAAACAGTCAAACAATCTTCCTATGATAGATGCCCAGCTTTCCTCAAAGACTATAAGATAAGCAAGGAAGCTCGTCCAGGCAAAGTGCCTTCTCTTGACTCAACTCTCCTAACACCGTTTCTGCTCTCCTTAGTAGGCTTTTGCCCTATCCTTCTTTGACCAGACTAGTACCAGACTTGGCCAAAGCAAAGCAAATGAAAGATCAAAGTGAAAGCCGGTTAACGAAAAAGAAGGGTTAGAGAGGGAGCACCTCCATGCAGGCAGATGAACTAATCTTACTTTGGCCTCACTTTCTATTTCATCTTATATGACCTCAACTTTAATGACTGATCAGCCCAACTCTAGTGGATCTCCGCTTGACCTACCCTTTTGCAAGAATTTGGCGATGTCGATTGTCGATTCAGGAAAGATTTTAATTTATAAGTTTCATTTCTAAGCTCAGAAGGAAGTTAAGCCAAAGGTCGACCTCTTTTAAGCTTGAACGTGTCGGAGTCATATATCAGACTGAGGTACTTAGGTGACAACGGCAGGAGACCTTTCTAACTCAAAATTTCCCCAATGCAGAGTGTCCAATTGAACTATCTTTAGCAGGAAAAAAAGCCCCCGGGGGTCTTTCGCCTCAGAACAGAAGATGAGCCTATTCCTATTGAAACACAAGAAGTCGTGTAGACATAGCAAGCCCCGTCAATCGGCTAAGTGAAGCGTGGTCTTGCTCGAACCATTAACGAATAACGATTCATTACTTTCAAGCTTAATTTTGGATCCATTTTCATAGGAGGTATCCTATGGGCTCTCTATCTTTTCTGACTTTAAGCTTTGATCGGAGAGTTCCCTTTTTGATATGGGTATCATTTCCAAACCTTCTTAAGCCAAGTTTTCTTAAGATCGATCTAATCTCGACCAACCTTGCTCATGATTTCATGATCTCTTTCTTAAAATGATAGGGCTATGCTATGAAACTTGGGTTGATGACGCCTCCCTCTCTTCAAATTGGCTGGAATACTTCGCTTACAGAGTGTGCGTGGGAAAAGAGGATGGAATATAACCATAGAAAAATTGTGGACCAGGTCAAACCTGCCCCCCCCCCGTTTCCGGACAGTTCTTTCTTTTGTAACTACCCCTTTTTGTTCTACCTCTTGTTTTGTATTGTTTCTTCGAGTGTCCGGCCAGTAAGATTGATCTTTCCTTTTCATACCCTAGATTAGGAGAATACAATCCACGTGTAACCGGGTAAGCTGTCTACTTAGACGCATCCCGATCTTTTATGTCCTATTTACTATATATGAATATGATTCTTCTCTTTTAATCTTCCAGATTTAATCTTCAAGAATAAAAGAGAAGATTAAATTAAGAAATACGCCTCGCTTCGCTCCAGACCCCTACTTCCATGCATTCGAGAACCATCGTACAGCTATCAAACTGACCTAAGCAAGTGAATTCCTCACTTAGCGCTTAGATTACTCTCTTTTCGTGAGGATGAGGCTGCTTGATTAAGCGCATCCTGTTAATGAGCGTAGTATAAAGAAATAAAGAAAGAGGGGCGCAAGAGGCTCACATTAAGAAACAAGAAAGGAGAGGCCCGGGGATAAAAGAAGCAAAGGAAAGCCAAAGGTAAGGCCTTTTAGTTCCACAATTGGGAGGAGAAATATCTCAGAAGAAAGACGAGAATGCCCTTCAAAGGATTTCTTTCCTAATCTAGGATATGAAATATGAATATGAAGCGGGGCATCCTATTCTTCTATGGATGAGTCCTTCTTTTAAGTGATTGGAGGCGCAGAAGACCTAGAGCACTTTCGGAATATTTTTGGCATCTCTGCCGGTCATCTTGCATTCCCATCTTAATTAAGAGACTCACTCACCACACACACCCGTCGGCCGTACGAGAAGTGAGGAGGTTTTTTCCGGCTTGAATTAGCCAAACAAGGGCTTAAAGGGCACCCGCGGAATTTCCTGCTAATAATGGGTCAAATTAGCTACTGTATGATCTAATGTAATAGTGGTATATTGCGTCGGCGGGGTCTGGTGAGAAATGCACATCAGTAGAGCCCAACGGCTCAAAAACAGGGATCAATTGCGGTACTTATTGAAGAGATACATGAGGAAGATGTTGGCATAATACATACCGGGGTTGGAGAAGTGAAGAGTCTTGAATAGGTATCGAACTCCTCTTTATTCCTGCTGCAGCTGAATGCAGTTAGGATGAGGAGCTTACATATTTATAGGACAAACAAGAAAGCATCGGCGACTAGCCCGTTTCGGATAAAGACTATGCTTCTATCTTAACTACAGTATGGCCAGACTCTTTTCTTGCTACTGCTCTATGGTAGCTTACAATCATTAACACAACATAAAACAGAAGGCTAGGTCACTTTATTTTAGCAAGTCATTGGGCCTATTACTTATACAAGTATACCCTCGAGTTAACATACTAGTACGCTTTACCAAGCGGGGCTCGGAGTACGACTTCACTTTGGCAATTCTTTATTCGAGGAACCCCTAAACATTGCCATTGAAAGCCTGAGTCGAGGCTTTTGGACCGCCTATCTCTGAATCTCTTAGCTCGTCTAAACTTGATTTGAAAGGAATTGGGTTTAAAGCCATATGCCAACATACTCGTTCTTCTCTTTCCACGGCGGGCACCTTCGCCAACAGGACCCCTTACTCGTTCTATAAGAGTACTGCACGTGATTTAAGGGGATTTATTCTATCGAAGAGCGCATTGGAATTTATTTCGCATTTTTGATACGATCATGGTAAGCCTACTCAATCAAGTTAAGGGAAGGATTTAACACAATCCTACAGGTGGGACGACCGTCCTTAGGCTCATTCCGTTCTTATTCTTTTATATATGATTAATCAAAATTCTGAAAGATTTATCCTTGTTTACAAGTTCAAAAGACAATAGGATTGAAAACAAGGTGGAGTGTGATAGTATAGTTTTGACGAGTCCGAATCAGAAGCCGATTCTCAAAATTAATTCTAATTAAATAAGGTGCTAAGGCTGATTCATACATCACCCCTCTAGCAAGGCGTATTCTTGAAAGCTGTCTTATGATTTTAAACATGTCAAAGTCACGATGAGATCAGGCTTAACTTTTTTTCTTCCGAATCATATAATATATATAATAATAGGCTTGGCTTATAAACTACTTCTTTTGGAACCGCCAACGAGATAGCTAACAATGGCTTTTTTTTACTAAAGCCGGACCTGCTGCAGGAGAGTCGTTTGAGCAAAGCCTCAAATAGCACAACTGAAGAAAGAGCTCCTTTTGACCAATTCGCTTGTTATCCGATACAGATTTTATATTTTTCCTCGAGGTCGAGTGAAATGGGCGCTCTTGTTGAATGGCTACGCACCCGCTCTCTAGTAAGAGGGTATTTATACCTCGAATAAGCTACTCGGAGATAAGAGATACTAGCCGTTGTTTTGAAGACATATCAGTACTCCGTTAACGATGAGGATCGTATTTCTTTCACATTCATTCCTTGGTGACACACGTACTACATACAAAAGGTAAAGGTAAAGGCTAAGCCAGTTCCATCTGGCCAATCCACCTTATAAAGAAAGAAGAATGCGGGGGACGCCCGCCCATTCATTAACGATCTGTACATCACATTGGAATAAAACGCCTTACCCGCAAGTCATAAGACCTCTCAATAGCAACCATGCCAACACACTCAGCCATAGCATTCCCGGTTTTATTCTGGAACAAGAGGACACCATTTCACTACCTACACCAAAGAAATGCTAGTTAGTTATAATAAGATTTTGAAATAAAAAAGAAATCAGAAGAGCTAGAATCGGCTGTCCCAGAACCAGTAAGGGGTAGCTGAGGAGCGATCATCTTCATGATGAACGTGAACACGCAGTCGTCCAATAAGAAGATGTTCGAGCTTTAGATGATCCTAGAAAGAGCATTCTTAGTCGCAAAAGGGGCCCTCTTTGTTCCAAAAGATAAGTCAAAGTGTTGCCAAGAGCAAATCCTTTTGTCCACCGCTGCCCGTTCCAGCGTTTCGAGCCAAAGATAATAATCCATCTTGCCTGTGAGTCTTTGGGAAATTCTAGAGGCGATTTCGCCATTTCCAATACCAATAGGGCTAAGTTACTGTAAAGTGTCAATCTAGGAATGACTTGTTCATAGGATTCATAGAATTGAGTTTAATTATAGGCTTAATTCGCCGACCAATAATGGATAAGTAGAGCCTAGGAAGAATAAAAAAGGTTTACTTGAAATTCCACCATTTGATTGAAAGGAAGTAAACAACCTAACCCAAACATCTTCTTTCTACCTAAATGCATTACGCCCTTAAATTATGTACAAGACGATTTTTGAGGATGAAAACTAGAACACGTACCCTCTTCCTCTTGGTGATATATTGACATAGATGGACATCCGGATTTACTTTGATATCAGTTTAGAAAGCCCAGGCATAGGATGGTTAGGGCCACTGACTGAACAATACCTTACCTACTCATATAGAATCCTCTCAAATAAAAAAACCTCTGATTGATGAACCCAAAGGCATCTCAAGACCAAGTTAACTTCCAGCCCTGACTCGAGCTGATTTCTTTAATCATTAACGGCTTTTGGGTAACACTCTTCTTTTCAAGACAAACTTCTCTGCTAAGGGAATTGCCGAAAGTTCTAACTGAGTTGTAGGGGAATAGTAAACGCAATTAACAAGAAGCTTACCTAACTGACCTGCATATGAGATCTGGAATCTTTCCTCTTGTTTTTCCGGGTCTTGCTCCGAGATTGCTGTGAAATCCTATGCCTTTACCGAGCAGATCCTTAAAAAGTTAAGCGCCAGGTAGAATAATTTTTAATATCGTCCCATAATATCGTCCCATATGAGTAAGTATTTACTTAGAACTTTTGATCTAAGTCAATGAATAAGCCAATGAACTTGCTAAACCAGTAAAATTTGGTATGAAGTATAGAAGCACTAAGCCTCGTGATCTAAGGTAACTTACTTCTCCTGCTAAAATGCTTACTAGAGGAAGGGTTCAAACTTCCCTCTCTTCTCGCAACTTAAAGAAGAGTAAAGTACTTGAAGCTACAGAATCTTAGGTCAGTCAGGCTCTTTGCTTTTATCTTTGGTTCGGTTTCCAAGAAAATTCCCTTTATTAGTTAATATAGAATAGGCCCCGCAACGACTAGGGCTAGCCCCGTGATTTGATTCTAGTCTTTTGAAAAGAGGTTTAAGAATGGCAAAGGAGGAAAAAATGGATGCTACGCTAAACATGATTGGAGAATCTTATAGAAAAGGGGCTCGACGAAGTGGTTATACTTTACCATGTGTATGTGGATGATTGACAGGCCCTTTTAGACGAAAATGCCACTCCTTTCGACGGTTCTATGAACGATTTTTCTATCGAGCCCAATATAAGAGGGGGTAAATTACGGGGATCTTGGCCCTATTCTTAGAAATTCTTTCACTCGCTCCCTTTTAATCTAAGATTGGTAAGAAGGAAGCCTGACTGTTATATCCTCTTTTATTTTCATGAATTCTCTTTCGAATCCCAGATCGATCCGGGGCCCTCAATGAATTTCTAGTTGACCCGAGGAAGATAATGTATGCTCCTCTATGAATGAATAAAATGAGTCCAGTCCAATTAAAGCACTTCTATAGGATAAATCAGAATCACAGGAAGCACGAGAAAGCAAACAACGGAAAGATTTGAGCGGACATAAAAAAGTGTCCTTTCTTTTATGAAAGTAGCATGTTTTTATAAGATTTTATTATAAGATAAGAGAGGGCTAGTGGAAGAAAGGAAACGGCCAGTTAACGGCCGTAGCTTACTCACAAGTTGAACTTTATTAGATCCCTTTTTTAGTGTACCTTTGTTTAAGAGGTATCATTTTCGAACTAAATCTTCTTCTGTGACTATGAGAAGACTTCCTCGGAGTCTACCCTTGAAACAAACCTAGGCAATGTATTCCCATTTTCCTTGTCCATTTGGCGCATCCTGTCATAAGCGGCGTACCCCTCTTGCCGTAAAAGACTTCGTCTTTGTCCTCCGCGGCGGTATAAGAGAAAAGGCATGCAAACGAGACTACATTCAGTGCAATCAGGAATAGCAACGTCAACAGCAAAAGCAAAGAGCTACGCCGTCTGGAAGAGAGTTTATGATCTGGTTGCCGACATTACGGATTTACAAGTAAAAAGAACTTTTTTTATAGATAAGGCATTGGCTAAACTTTGATACAAAGAGCACCTTGAGAGAGAGTATAAAAGGGGCGGTTGCTTTTTTCCCACTAAGGCTAGATAGAAATGGACGCTTGGATACTGTTTACTGATCAGAGAACGGTGGATCACTTCCGATATCTTATTTGCATCGATATCTCCGCGACACCTAAGTTGGATCGATCTTACCTTTCTTCCGAGCAAGGGAATTTGGCAGGTTGGTCCCACACTATATCTAGAAAAATAAATACTTGGACAATAGGGAACCCGCCTTCAAGCTACCGCGATATCGAAGGAAGCGAAGCAACTGTACAAACACAAGACAAGGAAAGAAAGGCAAGGGCTCGCGAAGACGAGGTCAAGTAAGTCCCCAATTAATCAGCAAAAAGAGCACTTATCCCACCGGGTTCAGCAGGATAATACGAACAACAAAGACCCCCGGAAACATACCTGGATGTTCCAGAAAAAGCTGGTAGATAAGCTGCGGATAAATTTCATGATAAAACAGAAGCTTTAGCTGATGTTTATGATTGAGAGGTGCCACCCACTGGTTGGGAGGTGAGTTAGCCTTATTTTATATGTATTTAAAGGTCAGGAGAAATGGGACCCAATTTGATGATTTCTACTAAGAAAATGGATTTTTATTTTCAAAAAGAAGCAAAGCAAGACATTTAGGAGACTTCCTTTCGTGGAGGGGTCCTTTCGCCTTATTGGTATAAGGGGGTTCGCTTTCCAAGAAAGTAAGTCTTTTGAAAAAAAAAAAAAACAAACTATAAGGAGCAGCTTCTCTCATCCATAAAGCCATGCAAAGCAGAAAAACATTCATTGCTAATATCTTAAAAACAAAAGAAAATCCTTAATCGCAACAACAGCTAACAAAGTTCTCGGGTAAGCTTTCTTACAGATGAGAAATTCTTCTTTTTTTTTTTCTTTATTTATGAAATCCTTTATCTTGGTTGAAATCTTAATAGAATTCGGTGGGAAAGAGGCCTATCACCTTTTCTATCTTATAAATATATTTATGTTTCGAGCTTTTTTTACCTTGACAAATACCAAGCTGCTTTTGCAGTTGAGCTTTCTTCTACCGACCTGAGGAAAGAATACCACAAATTCCTAACCAAGTCTTATTGCTTTCTAATGCTTCTATACTAGCTTGCATCACAGCCCGACGAACCCATATCTCCCACTGTTATAGAGATAAATTTTAGGTATAATTCATCTAAGCATCCGGCTTTCTTATAATATGATAGCGCAAGATCATCTCATTCGAACAGTAAGATGGGAGGAAAAAGCAAGAGAAGGATCAGTAATACTGAGTGGGCCTTATTTATACCGCAAAAAGGAAGAATAAGAATCTCTTCTCTATACCATAAACGAAGACAGCGGGTAACCTGCCTTACCTGTTCCAAGTAAGCAAGTAAACTTTCCTACGAATCTAGTAAGTAAGCTTCATTCTACGCCTCAAATCTGATAACGAATCCTGGCAGCGAGTCTAAGGATTCTAGTTTTGATAGGCCTTCCTTTACGAAGAGGTATGAAACGACTCGACCAACGGAGGAAGAAGTGCTAGAGGTCTTCTTTGATGTTGGATCTCTAATAACTGGTAAGAAAGATGAGTTTGCCAGGACAGTTAGTAGGTTCTCGTAAAAGGGCTTTCTAGCTTTGAACCCTCTCTATACGGGGCTCGGAGCCTGCTCTCTAATGGGGCTCGTTCATTTGTTACCTATCTGGCGAAGCCTATGAATCAAAGCCTATACTAGAAGTAAGAGGCATTAGCCGAAAAAAAAAATTTTCTGAGGAAATTCAAGCTATGCAAGATTTAAATAGAATGATAAGACAGCTATTTGGATTCATTCTGAAAAAGAAATCTTTCCATACTTGTACTTGTGATTACACCGGGAATTTCATTTCAATCAGAAATGAAATGTAAACTCTTAAAACAACTCCAGCTCGTGATACGTTTTTTAAAGACGAAAGCTCTTCGCTCTATACTCCTGTTTCATGTTTTTTTTTTTGCCATTCCTTTGACCTCTTCTACTAGGTCAATGTAAACTCTTATGTCTAAACCCTCAAGAAAAAGAGGACCCAGTCAAACCTTAGTTTATAGAATGCATTAGAAACCGGGCCAACCCAAGTACTTTCGAACAGAGCCCAAACTTATCCCTGAACTTCGCTCTGGAATGAAAGGTTGACTATTTGATTTTGCGATATGCAGGCATGAAATCCTGAGACTCAATTTAGCTCCTTGGGTGTATTTGGACGATCCAACCCAGCGCATTTAGAGCCAAACCAAGCAATGGGCCAGGCAAATTAAAGTGGGCACGATCCTCGAACAATGGCTTTGCCTCCATCTTATTTATAGGAAAGCAAATGATTCATACCTTCACTCATAACCTAGGTTAATCCAGCGAAGTCAGCTTTGGATCGCTCTCTCCCAGCTTACTTATTGATATTGGAATTAGAATACTAGCCTTGTACTAAAATAAATATTCTTAAGGAAGAGTCAATATCATAGGAAGCCTGCAACCAATTTTCTTAATATTGAGTTAGCTCTCTTTACTTCTCATTCATGTGCGACTGCTGTGCCAACTTTTCCACGTGAATCTTCTCGTTGGTATGTTACAAAGCGCTGCTTTCTCTAAGCTCAAGAATAACCTAAGTCGAAAGATGCTCTGATTAAACCTCGCCCCTTAGATACCAAACCTGCTGCCGAAATAAAAACGACCAATCTATCCGTAATATATGCTAACCAAAGTAAACCAGTTTCAAACCAACTTTTCTAATTGTCAAACTCAGGGGAAAGCGCAGCTGAGTCCATTGTATCCAAAAACACTAAGTAGTACGCATGGCTTTTTTAATCAGATGCTCGACCTGAAAAGAGCTCTTAGTTAGTAATATATTCCGCAGGTCAAAGGTGGGTAAGAGCGTAATGCCAGTTTCCCATCTTCTGAGATAGTCATGCTGCGGTGCAAGTCAGGGTACTCTAATAGCTAGCCGTTGCTCGGTCGTTTGCTACAAAAAGAAAAAAGAAGAGCTTTGCCCCAGAATTCTTGTCCTGAGCCCTACCTTCTTTGTATCGTTACAGCCGAATCCATAAATAGATAAGCAAAATAAAAGTACTTTCGGGTGAGAACGACGAATCAAAAGAAACGACTAAGAGGAATTGAATAGCCAAAGAATAAGAAAATAAGCAGGCGCATCAAAAAGCGCTCTTTCTTTATATCATAATAGCGGAATTTACTTGATTCTCTTAACAACTCGAATGATCTTTCAAATGGAAAATGTAGGAAGTTTCAATCCCTTATAGCACCTCATAAGTAAGGGAGTTTTCTATTGATGCTTTGGAAGAAGAACGTGAACTCTTGCCTTAAGGTCCGACTGGAATTAATTTTTGATTTTAATCTCAAATATGGAATTGCTTATTCTTTACTTTAAGTTAAATGATAATATGAGATTTAGCGGAAGAACGTCGAAGGGCTCGGAAGACGAAGCTGACAATTGAGTTAAGTAAGAAGCTAACGCACTTTACCCCTTTCCAGTATCCAAGGAAGACTGTGATTTTAGATTCAGATGAGGAACTTCTGATTTTTTTACCTAATAAGCGTACTACTGACTTACGCAAGCAAATTATTAGCCTGCTAGTTGTTACGGATGACATTCCTTCTAACCGCGATCTCCCCCCAAGTGCTGCACTCTGAGTATTCATATTCGGGAAGTATTCCATGCAATTCGTATTATTCTTACTATTTGGCAGCACAGTCCTGATCTCATATCATTACGGGTACACTCTAATTTTATTATCTACGTCCGGACAAACTAAAACTGCAACTCAAACAAAAAAATACCTCTTCTATATGGTCTCCGCAATTCTCTATGGGCAAAGCCCCGAGGATGCTTTTTTTCTTAGTAAGAGGGACATAAAGGGCCTGGCAGAAAAGTTAAATAGCTATCTTTGACCAACATCGTGAACCATAACTGCTTTCCGGGGTTATCGAATCTGGGTTTCCTTTTGTTAGAAAGAGAGGTAGTTGAACATAAAACTGAAGCCGCGAATGCCGATCCCAAGCCTCAGTAGCACTCATAGAGCTTTTTTTCTTTATTTTTAAATGAGAGAGAGCGGGCAAGACAACTAACAGGTTCGGTAAGGTCCCCGCCGATTTCGTAGATTTTCTTTCTACACAGCTTAAGACTGAAGAGTAGAATATACCTCCTACGTCCTGGAGTCATGCAGGGCTTCTGGTCTTAAGCAGCATGCAGAATATTAAAATAAGTCAAGATTCGCTCAATACATTCGTAGTCAAACCCCAAATCCTTCTCAGCGGGCATTCCTCGTTTAGGAAAAGCTGGACTTGATGTCTGTCTAAGGGCTTTCCCCACACAATCGGGGTGCGCTTTCGCGCGATCGAGAGATATCTCTCATAACGAAAAAGTAAATGGCTTTTTTACGTCCAATTTAAGAAATTCCATGATAACAAGAAAGATAAATAAATCGTTTGATGTCTGCTAGTTCTATACTATTCAATTCCCAATGAACAAAAGAGCATCAGGATGATACTAAGAAAGATTTCTATCTTTTTGAACCCGCGTATCCGTCTACATGATCAGCAACTGGCAATCTTGCTTCTTCGAGTGCGTATCCATGGAAAAGTTGCACTTGTGATCCTACAGTAGCGGTAGGTCAGTCAAGCCCCTATCTTCAATCCAATCATCGCATCTCTTCCCATCAGGTCCGGCTGAGTCAGGAGAAAGAAAAAAAGAGAACCACCAGATTTTGGAAAACTGTAATCAGCTGTCCCAACAAAGGGTAGAAAGATCAGTTGAGCGCCCGGCTTCTGAATAATGACTATAAGATCTCGAATTTTTATTGGACTATTATACTAAAATAAAGTTTAATAAAGTAAAGTAGGCTTTCGAACCTGGATTGTGCGCCCTAAAGTTAAAATAAAGGGCAGGCCTGAATGTACACCAAAGTAATCTATTTCCACGATCGGTGATGAAGATCATTAGGGTAGGCTGGAACATTGGTTTTTGGGCCTATACTTTCTACCCTAAATCTAGACAAAAAATATTTTTACGAAGTCCTAACCATAAGCCTATAAGACAACTATAACAGGATCATTCTATGGCCCTAGAAGATGCCTGCCCCCCGTTTTCACGAAAACGGGGAACTAAGATGTTCAACATAAGAATAAGAAGAAGAGCGCGAAATAAGGCAGGGAAAGCCGCTGAACAACTCTTTCGAGGGGAACATTCAAGCAATTGAAGAAGCCACTGAAGTTGCTGATGGAAATAGAAAGAGAAGAAGGTTCAGGCCTATGGCCGTTTACTAAGCATCTGCTCTACGCACCCTTACGCCATTCGGGATACCTTCTCACTTCCCATACTGATTTAGCAGAGCTTAGCCTAGTCCAGTCAATTCGATAATAAGTCAGCCCGCGTTTTTTCGCCATAATGCTAAAATATTAAGTTTTTCTTAATTTTATAGGATCTTTTTTCATGAGCTATCTATCTTGCTGCCTAAAATTTATGAAATTTCTGCAAAGTTGATTTAAAAAAGGAGTAATTTGTTGAGTGATAACTGTCTCAACATGCCCTTTCTAATAGGGTTCACCGTGCACGAAGCCACGGCTTTAAACTTGTTTTTTACTTATATATGGATAGATCTTATCTAGTAAAATATAAGCTTGATCCTAGCTCAGAAGCTAGGAATTCAAAGGCGCACTTAGGTATCTAGGTACGCTGCCCGATCTAAATTAAAAGCGTGGAAAAAGTGCAAGGACGCATTCACAAGCCTAAACTGCAAGCTTAGCGATATCGTAGAAAGCAGATGGAATCGGGACTTCCCCAGACGCGGCTTTAGCGCATCTAGCTTTACAAGACCAATTCCGGACTAAGCAAGGAGGTAAACCAGTTGCAAGGATTCTTTTTTCATTTCCAACCAAATGGAATGCGATGATTGATGAAAAGCTTTATTCCCCCTTTTTCTGTGATCGAAAGACTTTTAAGCTAAGCAGTGATGCCCGGATATAGAGCACTTCGGTCGCTAACGGGCGAGTCCTTTCCTCTTCGCTATCGTGCGAGTGTACTGTCTTTCTAACGTAGGGTCAAGCCGGCAGTTACGAGCCAACTTCCGTCTCTTCATCCCAAACTTGTTAGCATAATTATTCATAAATAAAGGTAAATTAGTGAATATAATCTTACTCAATTAATTTCTCTATACGTGAGATCTGAATGTTCGCAGCATACATCTCCATCTATAACTAACCGGAAAAGTCTGGATTCAATAATCCGAGAAAAGTCATACCATAAAAAAGTTTAGCTTTTTACAAATAAAGGAAAGGGCAGAATTGTTCTTACTCTTATTGTCGCTGTTGAATCTAACCGCGGGCATACCTTTCAAAGGCCGGTCTTCCTGATTCCACAAAAGGACCCGCCTGAACCCATAGAAATGCCAATGCCGCTTACTGCCTTATCCAGGACTCTTTCTGAGGAATCACTCGCTGGGATGAGGAGTGCTGCGGGTAATTAAATAAGACGTCTTTTTTCGGATATAACTTATGTCCTAGGGGGGTGTTTGCCTTCAATGGCGGATTGCCTTTGAAGTGGGTCTTTCTAGCTAAAGGTACTCCGAAAAGAAGTCTAATGGCTGACCTCTCTTCTTTGAGCAGACTACGCAGAAAAGGACTCAGAGTTTACTTGTGGTTAAGCCGTATGGAGAAGAACAACTAGATTCATTTTATCCCTTCCCTCAATGCCCCTTAGCAACAGATATTGTAACTAACTTATGTACATATTATATATACAAGTTGTCTTCGATAATTCTCATATGTAATCAAGAAAATCATCATATATAATACTGGACTTTGTAAACCCGCACCCAATGTACAAATAGGCAGGATTGAAGTAGACGTCCTCCGACGATGCCTTAGATGAAGATGAGAGGGTTCGAGGATCACTGCTTTTCTTCTCCTTCTGATTGATAATTGATATAAGACTGAACAAAGGCCTACTGAGGTAGCGGACGAGTAGAGAAATGAATCGAGCTAGCTATTAACGTAGTGAGTAAAATGTGAGTAAAGGATTTGACCAAATTGGACTTAAATAAACCCCCGATTTTCAGATTAAAAATGTTTCAGTAAGAGCAAAAGACTTCCTCTGAGGTTGGCGCCAAAGACTTTGCTATGATTCAGAGCTTTAAGCAGGGTTGGCAAGATACCACCTTTCTCGAAAGAAATTCCTTGGTTGAAAGACTTGCTTTCTTCAGGTTTAGGAGCGGGTGTTGTCTACAGAACGAGCATGTTGGCACTACTTCTTTGCTTTTAAGTAGCGGGTTTAATGGATATAGAACGGGATCTTTTCTTAGAATTCTAATAGTGAAAAAACATGGGTCAATAAGTAAAGGGATTCTGACTTCGCACCAAACTCCCCTTTTGCAGTTGACTCCAAGAAATGTACATCTCTTGCTCTACTTTATACACAAAAGAAAGGGCTTGCTTGGCTCGAAACACTGCGTCTCCTTTGTAACAACTGGCACGCTTATACCTTTACCTTTGAACCATTGAAGCCGATTGCGGCTTCAAATAACACTTCGACGTGGAAGATGCATTTTCGTAGAGTGAGGACCCTCTCATAATATTACGTTTCAAGGCTTTTATAGTAGAGGTTAGAAGCTCTTCCTGACGAAATGCATGGAAAGAGAGAGATTTTATAGGAATGTTAAAAGATGCAAATCAAGTAAAAATAATTCCTTTGTTCTCATCCGCTACTTAAATTTTTACCATTCCTTTCTATACTCTATAACTGCGAAAGAACATCTAAGTCTTGTTAAAGAAGAAAGCCCCCTTATAATATGCAACAGGCGCATTTGAACTTACTCAACTATGATGGGAAATTCAATTTGTACGAAACGCGGGGGAGCAATACTACTGTGATTGAAGCACAAGAAGTTGTGTAGCTGGTTTGACTTGAAAGATGAGCGTTCTCTAATCGCGTAATCCATATGCTCTATTATATATGATATTTAACTTCTTCTTGATGCATATGAAGGCATAGGATCTTGTTGAGACATAAGTACAGCATAAATAGACTTTTTTTTTTTCAAAACTTAGTACCACAGGCGTACTGCTTTAATTAAATATTAATAATGGAATCGTAGTCTATTGTACCAATCATACTTCCCTGTTTTTTTTAATAGTCTGAATAAGGAAAAAAGCATAAAGAGTGTAAAAATGTTTTTGTTAAGCGCACTTCCTTCTTAGTACTTAGTCTGACTGGCCTCAAGCACCAAATGATAGAAAGAAGACCCCAGTTGCAATGAAATAGAAATTTTATGTATGCTGCTGAGCGCTGCTCTGGACGCTGCCTTGGGTAACTGGAGTGACAGGATTCTTCCTGACTAAAAGCAACTTGGAGAAAGAGAAGTACCATTGACACATAGGTAGGTATAGCGCAGCTTCCCTTGGGTTGACCTGACCGCCCAAAATTTCAATTATCGCTACATTTCAACAAATAAAATAAGATAGGAAGTCTCACTGATAAGCTTTTCTCGGGCTATTTATACTTTTAAGCTAAATGTATAGAAATTTTTTACGTGGTTGGAACAAGCAATTCACATGGAATTTATAAGAGAATTTATAAGAGAAGGAATCCTTGATTAACTAAGGTTAAGGTGTCGAAATCTGGTGTGATGATTCCGATCCCTACTAGCTCTGCCGGAAAGATCCGAGGAAAAAACTCTTCCTTCTTATAACTATATACTTAAAAAAGAAACTCTGTTTTATGTTTTTGTATTTATTGTAAAGCTTTCTTTTATGTTGTTTATGATGTGAAATTAAAGGGGCGAGTCTTCTGGATTTACCGGGAATAAAGTCTTAAGTATCGCCATCTCCTTAACCTATTAAATATAAGACTGCTTTTGAGGAAAGATCCGGCTGGCAGAGCTGGGTCTGCGCTTAATAACCGGCCCCCGGAAATGGCTATACCTATCATAAGAATTTTTTCTTGCATGAAGAGCTCATTTTCAAAGGAATCAGTTTCACCGGGTCCTGAAAAAAAAGGTTCAAATGAAACCTCTTCATTTGCTGCTCTATCTGTGCTTTGCCCATATCCGTAGTTAGCACTTATGTTCAAATTAAAAAAAGAAAACAGGAGTGAATTAAAGAAATTTCGTTCGAACAGATGCCAAGCCAGCACCCGAGAGGGAAACTGCTAGCGTACTCGCCCCTTACGAAAGCGCCCCTATGCTCGTTAACATCCTACTCACTTCACCTTCACATCTTTCGCTCATTCCGGCGGAAATCCTATCTCAAAGGCCAAGTCCGATTACTTCAATGTATTCTGGCGCAATCTTATATAGGACAGCGGATTCAGTTTCTAAACAAGCTAATGGCCCTCCTTTTGGGGAGAAAAGGGGCACCTTCTTCGGCTTAAGTATGGACCCACCTTTTTATTAGCCTATTAGATGGGGGTTCTCCTCTTAAGGAAGCTTCGTAAACGGGCTTTGGTAAGAAGTTTTAACTTATCTCGCTTTCGACCACTCACTCAGATTTTTTTCTTTTGCCTCTCATTTCGATTGGTACTCTCTAACCGAGATTCTTCTTATAGCGGAGTCTTTTCCAACAACTAGTAAGACCTGGCTTTGCGTCCCTCGCCGCCATACTCACTTCATTCTTCCGTTCGCTCCAGCAGCCCCTTTTCAACCAGCATACTGGGTTTTCGAGCGGAGCTTTTTTCATAACATTCACCTGGATTTTAAAGTCTTAATTTCTTTTCCTTGCTTTGGAACTCTTACTTGGTTTTCTTAAGCCAAATTTACTTTCTCTTAATCACGGGAATTAAAGAGCGTTGACTAACTAAAGATCAAGCTAAGTATCTGAATCGGCGTAAAATTTTAGTAAGCTTGGACTGGGATGTGGGGCCTATATTCATACTTTTTCTGCGCAATCAGGGGGATCACCCTATGCTTAAACTTTATTACAATGGATAACAAAAGGGCCGAGCCTTGTTTAGATGGGCAATAAAAGTAAGAATTCCTATTAATACAAATATGTGGTGATTTGTCTATAATTAAGAAGTTACTTTTCTGAGCTAAGCTAGCGCTCCCTCATTTTGAACCCAAGCCCAGCACCTTCAATGCATACTAACATTGAAGGAAGATCGGGCGAACATCCGAAATCAAAGCTAATCTTGCACTTTTTCTTTTTGGTGTTAGCTGAGAACTACGAGCCAAAGGCACTAGTCGATTTGCGCCAATCATGAACCTGATCAACGAAGGTATATCTTAAATATCTACGCCCAGGAACTTTTTTTTTATCTCTTTGGAAGGTTAGAGCCTTTGACTTTAAATTAAAATCAAATCTAAGGGCGTAATGCATGTGTGTGGACGTTTGACTGCTAGACATAGCATTGGAAAGGAGGACTTTTCCTGATAGGGTCAGATATAACCAAAGTGGAGTCGCTGGTGGGAGAATAACTGGATCAAGCAAGCAGCTTTAGCTGAAGCAATTGATAGAAACGGAAGTCTTAGTAATAAAAGAAGTAAAGTAAAAGAAAAGTATAGGAAGATTGTTAAGTCGTCTTCTGTTCTAAAGAGAATCATGCTTCAAGAGGGTCTGATCTTTTTAGTCTTCTCATAGGCTAAGGTAGGAAGATCACATCGGAGCTCTTGGATGAGTAGCGTTTAGTCTTCCTTACTGCTTAAGATGAATGTCACACAATTACTATGTGAATCATAAGAAAGTTTATCGTTGAGGGAGTCTTAAAGCAGTTTAACCATTAGAGTGTATAGGCGTAGAATCTAGATATGAATTGTAAATAAGACATCCCCATAATCCCTCAACAACATCTACTCGCTATTCGTTCGTTTCGTCTCCTACTAGCAATGCTCGTTTCACTCGACATTTAATTCCCATAACTAAATATGCGAAGAAGCCATCTTTTTGCGCATAAGCAACTAGTCTCAAATTAAAGTTTCAAATAAAGCTGCAGTTGCAGTTAAAAACTCTGGCGTCATAACATTCCTTTTTCTTCACTCACACACATCGGGAGTCATTTACTTTACATCATATAAAAAGGGACCCGCATTAATACCCGAGGGTCTCTTACCTCGCCAAGAAAGCTTGTTCTGAGGATTCTCCCGTTCTAGTTGGACATTTTCCTGCCCATGACATTCCCGCTGTCGTTCGTCTCGCCTCCCCTTAACAAAAAGCTTTCTTCTACCAGCCCTGTCGTATGTTACATTTTTAAAGTGGTCCCTGTGTTGTGGGCACAGGTGGAATAGGCTTACCTGCATATTCTCTGAAATAAAAGGGATCCTTTTAAAGCGTCTCAAGCGACTAGCTTCTTCGTTTGTTTCGCTCCATTTCTCCAGCGTTACGTTCCGATCTTAAGACAGGGAAGAAAAAAGGAGTTTCAAACTGTCTACGCGCGTTCGCTTGAATAGCTTTTATTTGACTTGTTTAACTTGACCAATTAATCAAGGATGGGAATTCTTAAGTTGACTGAACCCAGTCTTCTTGGCTTGTAATTTCATTCGCAACAGTTCTGCTTAGCACTCTTCTATTAAAACAATTGAATAAAACAATTGAACGACTAGGAAGACAAAGACCTCTTCACAAAGCATCCTCTTACAGTCAATTCGCTAATGCGTTGTTTTACCTCTAAACTGCTCTTCTGGGAAAGGGGCAAAGAAAAGTCCGACTTAAAGTAACGGAGAGGAGGTGAAGAGCTGGCACAATATATGGATCTACTTTACTAAACCAAGAAGCGCCCGCGAGGGGAGCTAGAGGCTTACTTAAGAGAGTTAACTGGCGTTCGAGCATAAGAATGAAATCTCGTTGTTGAGGTTGGGCGCTTACCTGGGGACAACCCCCTTTCTTATTATTAAAGATTTCGCTCGAAATGAAAGAAATGAAATGCCCTTGCTTCGGGATTAAGGCTTAATGAAGAGGCTTCTCCCCGTATCGAGATATGAATGAGTCCAAATATAAGGCAGCTTAACATATCTTACTGAGCGATCCTGACCTGAAGCTTATCCTTACTGGATATGGCTTCAAGAAAGTAAATCCAAAGTAAAGTTCTTTCCAAAGACCATTTACTTAGCATATTATATTGAGTAAATACTATCTTATATTTTAATATATGGGAATAGCATTCCACTACCTAAGCAGCTGAAGGTGATGGCGAAAGCCTGTATTGGGTCAAATGAAACATAGGCCAATGAAGCAGATGGAGAAAGTAAGAGGCACTATCAGAGAGGAAATGGCTAAAAAAGGCAGCTTTATGCGCGAAAGGCGATTAAACAAAAGGTAACCCCTGCACCAGTGGCTTTGGTTTAATCGCCTTTTTTCCCAACTATTCCTTGTTTAGGCTAATTTGGGCATTTCATTCTGGATGGGTTGAAATAAGAAGTTAAAATCAAACTGGCATTATGGGCGGAAATACCTTTCAAAAGCAAAAAGCTCGAGAAATTTTAATTCTTTCTTTTGCCTCGGCCGAACCTGATTAAGAAGTTGCCGAGGAAGAAGGTGTACCTGACAGGGTAGTTGCAAATAGTGGGTCGGGGAATTCTTTAAATTAAACATGAATCATAAACAGGGCTTGAAGCTTACTATAATTATAAAAAGATAATAAATTGACTGTTTATTTCGCTTTGTAAAAGAGAGATCTCGCACCAACCAGCCTATTATACTCTATTAAGATTACGACAAATTGAGAGCAAGCTGTGACCTTAGAAATTAAAGGTAAATAATGAAAGAGATCCGCGATTGGATTTTTTTGTTTTGTAAACACATAGCATCTTTCCATTTACTTGACTTTGATGCTTTTGCTCTTGAAAGCCTCATGTTCTTATATATAATATAAAAGAGAGAAAGGACTTACACGTTAGGATCAAATGAGAGCCCTACCTAGCTAGCTAACTCTTTCTTAGACGACATCTTAGTTATGCCTCACTTTTTTTCTACTTTCTATTTACTATTGACCCGTTGAACTAGTCTAGTAGCAATTGCTAGGAATTGCCCGCACGCAAAAGAAAAAGAAGAGGTGTCAGCCGCCCGTGCATCAGTAAGTGATATCAATCCTGATATTGTTGAAAATTCTTTTCGATACGGAAAAAGTAGGGAGAGGCGAGATTTATGAGCGCTAGCGAGATAGTCCAAGGAAAAGAGGGTACTGCGTAGCAGGTAAGCATCCTTTTTAGCGAGTTAAACAAGGCGGGAGAGAGCTTTATTTCATATTAAATTTCTATCATTTTCAAAGAAGCGTAATTGGTTAAGGCGGGTTAGCCGCTAGTGCTAGCGGTTGGACCGATCGAGGGAAGGACACGAAGCGAAGTATACCTTAACTCACAATCCCTTAAAATAAAAGCGTCAGTGATCAGAACATTACATTCAAACTCCTTGCACAGCAGCTGGTGGCTTTTTTAATTCGTTCTGAAGCCCAAGTCCTGCTCATTTCACCTTTTTTCTTCTTATTCACCAAACCCAAACAAGGATATAGCTCCACTTACTATACTTAACTTACAATATAGGATTCTGATCTTGTGGGCCAACTTCTTCAAAGCTTTCCTTTTCTGGCTTTCCGGCAGAACAGGACCTTTACCTTTCTCTTTACCAGTAAGAGAGGCTTGGAAATATCAAAACAAAATGGGGTATTGACGAAAAAAAAATCTGTGAATTTGACTTTTTTTTTTCATAAGATAAAGGGCAATGAAAATGAATTGTCAACTTAGGAGTTTGGTGCTAGAGTTTGACGGGGACTCATGCAATTCATTTTTATTGGAATTCCCACCATTTGATTATACGGAAAATAAGAGCATGCCGGGTTATAAGGTCGTCATTTCAATAATCAATATCGATTTGACCTAAAGCGTTAATCCACAGATCCCACTCGCAATCTTCTTCGAGCAGAGCTAGGGGGAGTAGAAGTTACGGCTGATCCAGATGATGAAATTTCGGCATTTGCAGTCGATGGAGAATCTAGAGAAAAGAAAATCAAATATAGTTTAGGGGCTACCAGTTTCGGAATCCAGGTAAGGATTTTATGCCTCCCCCCGCCCCGGAACCGCTTGACATGACATAGGCTACTTCTGCTGTTTGGGGTGAACCGCCCTTAGCAGCGGTTTTTAGTCTTTCGGGAAAGGTCTTGTTAAGGCCCTTCTATTAATGCCCTTTTTCGAGAGAGCGAGTGGAATATTTTATAATTAAAACCCGAAAATACTCCTTTTTCGCTTTTATGTGTGCACCTGTATCTCAAGTAGAGAAGATACATCTAAGTTATCTCCTATCTTTGGCGGACTTCATGCCAACCGAAAATTGGCGCTCTCATGTGAAGAGCATGGTGCAGCATCACTTCCATTATCCGCAACTGCCTCTTTTTTTTTGTCAAGCAATCAATAAAACATGCATCTGATTCTAACTTGTCGCTTTCTTAAATTTCTGCATGACTGGGCCGATCGCTTGATTGCAACTTAGGACTCCTAAACAGAGCCCAAGTCTTATTCAACTCCGGACCTAATGTGCATCTTTGGCTCTATTCCTAGTTCTTTATTTAATACGATATATGATTTAAAGGAGACTCTTTCCCTTGATAGAATAGAAAACTGTTCATTTCAAAGCAAGTAAACATAAGCTCCGCGCTCGAAGCAAGCCGCCACCCAGGGATCAACAAAAATATTTTATACTACCTGAGCGAGTTAACGCATTACCAGAGAAAGAAAGCGGAGCCGCGTACTCTAATTATAGGTGGCAAAGCTAGTATTCATTTAACTCTACATCCTAGCCAGATAATTTCCCCCCAAAAACCCTTATTTGCCAGCCTTTTCTTTCGGTAAGTCCCAAAAAAGCAAATAAAAGATTAAAGAAGGGGCCCACACGATAAAGCCTACTCTCTCTTGCTCTCTCTGAAGGATGGACCTTTACCCTGACACCTTCCATGGCGAATACATTATATAAAGATAGAAAAGGTCGCAGGTGCAACCAGTAGGTTTGCGAAGCATCCACCCTCATTAGGTGACCCAAGTGAACCATCTATTTTACCACAACAATCAGAACCAATAGATCCACAAGCATAAGAAAAAGAGGCATTGTCCGAGCCAGGTAAATGAGCCAAGATACAAGACTCAGAATTAGACGAGAAAGTACTTCCGGCGAGCTAGCTTAATTTAGAGAGAAATCTAAACCTCCTCTCTTTTTTTTTTTCTTTTATTCACAAGGCACCATCCTTACCTTCGACAAGAGTGGAATTTCTTTCCCTTGCCTAAGATCCAGGATCCCGCGCAAGTTTCTGTGCACCATGGCACCACTTCTTTTCTTTCACTTCTTGTTCCACTTTTTATTGTTTTGACTCTGCTAATAATGCATTTCTTCGTCCTTCGGGAAAACTCAGCATTTATCCGATCAAAAATGACCAGAAAATTTTACAAAACGTTGACATATATAAGAACAAGAAAAAAACATAAAAAATTAGACGCGCAGTTTGCTTAACACATCAACTTATAGAGCAGCTTAGAAAGGGGAATCACTCGAACAGAGACCAGACCACCTATAAGACTTGCCATTTGGTAGGCAGGGTGCGGCAGCCCGAGCTAGCAAGATTAGAAGCGACGAGACAAAGGAAAAAATCCTTTTCAAGTGTAAATAGCGAGACGTTCAGAGAAAGTTTTTGATGAGGAATAGACCTAGAGAGAAAAGGAAAGGGGCCTAGTAAGGATTATGCCTAAGTCTTCAAATTAAAGCGCTTATCGGGAGACTGCGAGGTTGAAGCCATCTCGTACTAAACAATTCAAGGTAAAAAGAATTCATGGGGAATGGTAAGGGTTTCGAAGAATATCTTAAGGGTGTTTAATTCTAATAGGTAAGAAGTCTAGGAAAGCTGCGCCTTTGGGGGTCAATTACAGGCCAAGCTTTCTTTCTTTTTCTTTGTGATTGAGGTCTTTTTACTTTGATGTGGACTCGAGGCAAAGGGAGAAGGCACTCTAGTATGGTGTTTGCTATTATCTATTTATGTTCTTTATTTTCAAAGAATTCGGTAATTTTCTGACTAAAATTTCTATAATCGAGCTGGGTTGTTGGCACTAGACCCGTAGGATACGTTGTTTTTCAGTTACTAGCCTTTTTGGGCCGGCCATAGGTTCTTATCTTGTCTTGCTACCTTTCTCTTTCTTTATGGAGCTTGTCTTGAGAAGTAGAGGACGAAAATCCAGCAATGTGCCCTCGGCAAGCGGGGAAAATCACTTTTTTCTTTGAAAGAGCAGAGCCAGCATTCGCTTATGCTCTTCCCCTCCTCTCGTATTCAATTGAGTTCTAAACAAGAATTTAAGTTATTCTCTTCTTACCTGGCTTGAAACTACTCTCGAGCACAGGAAGGAGGGATTTCTCTTTATACGGACAAGCGAGTTAACTTGCCTTTTGATAGGCCTGTTTGAATGACTATAACGCCCTTTTTACTTTCTTTTAACTTTACTATAAATCATCTGCTTTTAAGTCTTAATAAAGTGTAAATACAGGCAGGATCCCTCGATTAGGGCTTTTTTGGACGCTCTCAAAGAGACCTGAGGCGCGAAGCACTGCATCCAAGAGAGGAATATCAAGAGTAAAGCGTGGATACATTAATTTTTCATGACATCCGGCTTTGAATTTGCATCGTGTATAGTAAGGCTCACAGATTAGCTTCTCGAACGTGAGTCTTAGACAGATGATGGGAATACTTCTGTAAAAGTTGGTTTTAGTAAAGGGCGCTTCCGCTTCCGAAGTGGACTAAGCTGATTAGTCTCTTTCCTTTTGTTTAACCATTTATGCTATGACTTAGCTTTATATTATACTTAGAGAGGAAATTTTTAACCCAAGCAAGGGGGGCTTTTCGGAACATACAGAGGGTCCTATGGATAATTAGGAATTTATCATGGTATTTTATATCTAAAGCCCTATTGGTTTCATAAGATAGTGTCTGATATTCTACAGAACCCGTCTTATTATTCGACAGGTATTGGCGTGAGTAAGCTTCTAAATTAAATGTTTATAGGATGAAAAGTATTTGAAGACTCATCTTACTTGTGTGGGACAAGCTCCCCATTATCTATCCATTTTAGTAAGAGCCCACTACAAATACTACTCTTATTCCTTAGTTATTGTTTGAATTCTGTCAATCAAGAATAAGAGTCAGCTAATGAGTAATATTGTGGTAAAGGGAGCCGCATCTTATAGTAAGCTAAGCAAGGAATTGCATTATAAGATGACCTTTGGACACGTACCAGCAGTAGAATAATAAGAATTTACAGTGATAGAATTAATAGACATAAAGATGCACATTAAATGTATTATATAAGAAAAAAACTTGCGTGATCCCTTGTGATCGGTCATCAGTGCTTGTTGCGCCTCTTGTCATAACTCTCTCTAGCGAAAAAAAAAAATGGAGTGCGTGGAGTCTATAGCTCAGGGAATTCCGTTTATATGTGATGTGCACCTACCCCACTAAAACCTTCCCGAAAAAAATTATATTTGTCCTGCCAGATTTTTAGATTGGAGTAGTAGCAGTCTCATATATAGTATAGGAAAGGTCGGATGTATTAAGACGATTCTCTTTATCAATTGTAAGAAGCCTATAAAATTGAGGAGAGTTCAGTCTAGCCATATCCAATCGAAGCAGACGATGGGTTCTCAAACCAGGAATCGTAGAATCTAAAGTTGACCTTTGTCATCTTGGAACTTGGAACAAGGAAAGCAGTCTTCTATAGTTCTATAGTTTAGGTGGCGGGTTACGCCTTCGCAGGATCAATCTCTAATACCTAATTACTGCTTAGATTCGTTTTACTTTGTTATGTGTGTTTTTTTTTCTTTTAAGTTACTTTGGAACAAAGCATAGAGAGGAACAATGGACCGCTTTACAGATACTATATTTACAGATGATACGTTTTCATCTACTTCTGATTCCATCGACGAAGATGCTTCAAAGCAAAGTCAGGCTCTGAGAAAGAGAAGAATGACATCTCTGATCCGAAGTCGGAACTGGAGTCAAGCCTACCAGCTCATCCAAATGAGATCGACACTGACATAGCGATAGCTGCCAAAGCGGATTCAACTCGAAGAACCTTTTCCTTATTATCGATCCACACCTGCCATCCTGGTTATCCCGCTCGATCGTGGTCACAGCCTACTCGCTACGTATACTCCATCCGTTTCATAAGAATTTCATATAGACCTTATAATAATACGTCTTCATGGTATGGAAAGGGCTCCGCTCATGAACAGTTAGGACCATTCCTCTTTCAAACCTCCGCTTATGAGTCTTCAAAACGGCTAATGTGACTTAGCAAAGCAGCTTTTTCGTCAGCACCCCCCCTATATCTTATCGGAAGAATCCTCCGAGATTGCATCCACCTTTTTCTGCCGGATCTTAGCTCTAATCGTATTCAGCTGACGTTCCTGCCTAAAGAAATGGATATTAGCTGTCATCCTATTCTTTACTCTAAAGGTCTTCACCACCAACAGGACTATCAAAATCAAAATAAAGCCCGCAAGAAGCATAATCCCTTCTTTGGTTGGGCGGATGATAGACAGCTAGTAAACTAACCTCCTTCTTCTTTTATTCCGGAATGCATTGACGATGGGTCTTTGGAAACGGGTCTTCAGGGCATTAGCGGACCGTTTGTTTTCTTTCGTATACTACACTCATTATAAGCGGTACCTTTCAACCAATTAAACTATAAGCCCTTTGAATTAGCATTACAGAAGAGATTCTTATAGAACGGATCTTTACATAAATTTCTCTCACTTCACTTCACTTCGGGATGAGCGACCAGAAAGAGAAGTCCCTTGCTCTATATGCTTATTCTGCGTTCTCTTGCTTGCTTGCGGAGATTCATAGTCTGAGTCTGATAAGTTCATTTCATTCCTTTCTACTGATGCCTATCTCATCATAGTTCTCGTTCTCTTCAAGTGCCTGGTTTCTAACCAAGGTGAGACATCGCTGTGCAATTCGTAGTGGATATCTTGATCTTTTTAGTTGTAGCTTTAAACAGGGGTTTCGGGTCAGCGGGGGTACTTGTCGATTAACACCATTTTGACTTGATGGGAACCTTCCTCTTCTCTATCTCTTTCTAGTCTTCCTGGGTGCATTAAATCTCCCTATCCTACCTATCCTAGGTTTGCTGTGAAGTGAGGTTCTGAAAGATCTCGCCCGTAACGAGTTCAAGAATAGTAGCGTAGTGGAGTTAGTTCAGCCAGGGACGAACATAGCATCTACTTTCTTTTCTTTAAGCTGACTCATCTACTGTCTCAATAGAAAGACAAAGACAAATATCCGAACTCGAAGATCAAGAAAGACTGAACTGAGTAAGAGCAGGGATTCTCCGCGCGAAGCCCCTCGATAAAACATAAAAAAAATTCCCCAATAATCCATAATATAACATAATATAATAAGGATATGAAGGACGTATTATCGCAGTTGACGCGAGTAAGCCCCCATATTATAAAGTTTCATATCAAACCAAAGCATTAAAAAGTAGGTCCTCTTAAACCATGTCGGAAGGTGCGCGACCATTTGAAATGCGGCAATTCTCCATTTTTTCTAATTATAAGAGCTTGCTTTCAATCCCAGGATAACCTAATGGTGCGTGTGTGGACCAAACCGCGGCCTTATCCCTTAGTTCGATAAAGATAGGGGATTCCCAGAGGAGGAGGGTCATAACAAACCCATTAAAGAGGGGAAAAAGGGGCCCCGCCTCCTTTCTTCTTAAACCAAGAGCGAAGTCTAAGAATGAACCTCGACCGGACCTTAGGAATTGAAGTAGTTGGTTGGTCCCAAACTTCCCTATGAAAAGTACGAATTCTTGAATCACTGGAATCACGCTTTACCAGAAAACATACCTAGAAAGATAAAGAGAAGTTGCTATTGAGCATGAAGGTCCTGATGAACAGTAAGACGAAGTAAAAGAACCAAATCTCTAATCATGAATGTGCTGTTTATGCCAATTTGGAGAAAATTAAACGAGAATTTCCCGTTTTGATTTACTTTTTTCGGTAAAATCCCCAGAAAAGCACCAAGTTAAAGAGAAGAGACAAGCTTTCATTTTTAATTGAACCTTCTTTACTTCACTTATACTTTGAAATACTAGGGTCTTGGAATTGCCTCACGTTATCTTGGTTAGAAAGGTTAACTAACAGTGTTTTCTTGCTTTGGTCAGGTACGAAAACGTGGAGAAGTCTCGATTGGTCATGAAGATCAGATATAGGTTCGAAAGGATAGACCAGATTCGATCAGCTCAGTCACTTCATTCGCCCCGGTCGCATAAGAAATCTCCCAGTGACCGGCGCCCCCTCTTTCTGTTAATCTAGCCTTGGTGGAGTAGATAGAAAGATGAATCAAACTCTGGTATGGAGCATGGCATTTTTACTTTTTTTATGTCTATTGGTTGATGAGTCTGGAAGAACTCGATTGAGAACAGAGGCGAGAAAGTTAAGTCGTCTCCTGCCTCTGGATTATATTGTATGTCCTTTGGATGTTTAAGGTTGTGTAGTAGCTTTGCTTATTGAGGTTGTTGATCTTACCTGCCATCGGTTGGGACACGAACAATAACGGCGAATTTGGCCAGGGTTGGTTGTCAAGCTATCTCGTTGAGTGCATGATCGTGACAGGACTCGAGTAAGAAGAAAGCTAAGCCCGCGACTTCATGGAGTCATATGAAAAAAAAATGTCCCAAACAAAAGGGAATAGAGAAATAGGAGATGAAGCAGGTGCCTTATGCATCCGTCGTGGGGAGCATCCTTATTATTACGTCTATGCCGTGGTATGTAAAAGGTCCCGAATGAAAATCGTCACATGGATCCGCATTTTAAGAAATGAGTGAGCAGGTCATTAGCGGATTCATATATTTAATGTATAATTGAAAAAAAAAAGAAATAAGCATTTGTATCTTTGTATCCTGGAATATCTTATCTATATAATAAGAAAACAAATTGTGCATTACAGTGATCGCAGTACATAGTCTAAGTATAAAAGTGGATTCGATTCCTCCCCACGGTGTCATAAGTAAAGTATTTGTATCTCATGTTTTTTCCTCAACCCTTCTTTAACCATCTTGATTTGAGTCGTCTACCTGGCATACTCATCTATAATATTGGGGAGCCCTTTTTCGCCCGTACAAAGATTTGTAAAAGCCTTTCCTTCCCAAAAGAGTTAAAAAGCCTCCTTTTCATACAATAAAGCCAGCAAACAAAAGACGGATACCCTTGAGTTAGTTGCTTAGTAGACTATTAGGCCTTTTTTTTCACAATAAAATAAGAGCCCCCAAGAAATACCCGAACAAAGCGAAGGGTTGTTGGGCCTCAAACAATGACTCTAATAATCTGAACCTTTATACTCTTTTTTTTTAATATAATACATTACTAAGGTATTACTATAGTATATCTAATTTCTTACTTACGCCCGAACTGAACCCTAGTCCTTTAGATAGGGAGGATTTCAAATTGGGGAGAGCCCCTCTAAGATTTTCTAAGAAAAGAATGCGTCTGGCACGCTGGGTCCGAGATTGGGCCTGGTTTTTTTCTTGAAATAGAGTATGAATTCTCACCTACTTCTTTTGTACTGACGAACCTGGCTTATCTAAGTAAATCTTTATCCCGCCGCTTGGGGGATTTTTGTGCTAGAGTTGTAATAGCCTGCCTTTCTTTTCCTCGCGCATACGTTAGACTAAACTACCTCTCCCACTTCGGCTTATTAAGAGAATATGAAGTATTCCCCGTTGGATACTGTTTTTCTGCTTTCCTCTAACAACAGGCGCTGCCTTAGACGAAGGAAGTCTAGCTCTAAACGAAGGGTCCGCTGCAAAAGCAGACTCTTTTTTTCCCGGCCTAAATTATTTCCTTTTTGCTTTTTTGGAATAGACGCGGTTCAAGGATGACTTTCTTCTTAGGTAGAATCTTACTAAGTGGCCCAGATTATCTGCTTGATGAAAAGTCGGCACTTGGGCTTAAGCGCGGTACTTAGATAGGAGAATCCGCCTAGAGTTGGCTAAAAATGCCCATTTTATTTCCCTTAATAACAGGAAAATAAAATTTCTTGAAAAAGCATATGCGTATGTTAGCGAAGTTTTTTCACATTTTGAAGGAAGTCCCATTCTCAATTACTTATATAAGAATATATGAATAAGAAAGGATTGCATTTTATTTTCTCCTAAGATTGGTAAAGCCTACCGTGCAAATCTTTTCTACCGAACAAAACTTATTTATAATTTCATGCTGCAAGAGGAGTTCAGGCAATAAAAAAGTAGTGCGCCCAAACCCAAGCACTGAGGAATCCTTATCCCAGGAACATATGCCCTACCAAAGGGTCAGAGCTTTTGGACAATCCCGTTTTCTTTTTTCCAGAGCGAAATAGGAATAACATGGCACCCGTAGTTCTTTTCCTTACATTCATCTGCTCACATTCCAATAATAACTTAATTTTTTTGTAACATCCATGAGATGACCCGGTGGTTAGATCTTTTACATTTACATATAGGTCTAAGCGTCTATCTTGGCTGAATCACTCTCAGGTTTGGCAATTGCACCCGTCGCGTAGCCTAACTTTCTTTCTTTATGTCGATTTCGAATTCTATTAGTATTATAAGGGGTTTTCCAGAGTAAAGGTTTAGGTCGGAGTAGGTTTTTCATGTTTGGAGAGAGAGAAGCGGTTGGAGAAATATCATTTACGACTCGCGAGGGATTGGATTACACTGTCAAAGCAAAGGAAGCGCTGCCCTTTTGACAGCCCTTTATCTTTCGAAATCTTATATTCTTATTTGCTTGGCAAAGGAACTTTGGACATTACCAGTTTTCGGCAGTGGCCCATGGTCGGAGGTGAGCTGGTTGTTTTTGTTATGTCTACGTGGAGCTTCTTTTTTTTTTCTTTTGGGGTTGTTGGGCGAATAGGTGCTTATCTCACTCTCCCGCTTGCGCTGGTAGAACTGTGGCTCGCCTTTCTGCCTTTTGTTGATCTATTGTTCAAAGTAGTGTCATAAGCGGCAATACATGTTATGGGTTGAAATACCTTTAGTGTGCTTTATAATATGCATTGTGGATGAGAATCCTTAGTAAACAAGCGTATTCGCTTAGTTAATGGGTGGAATTTTTTTGGATATGCGCGCTTTTCGTGCTTGTGGGCTGTTGCACACGTGGAAAGATCCGGCATGCGGTTATACCTTAGAAGGATACATCTGCTCAGCAGGAAAGAGATTATTAAGAAGAATAAGTAGGCGCAGTTGGGGGGTTAAAATCCCTTCATTAACAAAGGTTATTGCGTATAAACAGATTTCAAGAGAGATAGGATAAGAGAAAAGTGGTGCCATCTTAGGTCACATGAGAGCCTCTCTTAGCGCAGGAAGCGCGGTAGAGAAGCCTTTATATTCTCAAGCTTTTTACCAGTAATTAAAAAAAGCGAGTCACATAAAGCCGTGTGCGGGCCAAACCTTAGAAGAGAGGTATCAGCTCCAGCTTTTCCGAAGAAAGGAGTTACTACTGACAACGAAGATGCTTTTTAGAGTCGAGGAAAGCATGGGGGCAAAACGACCGATCATCGGCCAGATCTTCGTCTGGTTCATGTTCTGGATTCTGGCTGTAAGGGTGGAAGTCAATTACATTACGATAGAGTATGTCGTTAACGAGTTAGCCGCCGATATGGTTTCCCAATCGAACAAGAAGAAAGAAAAAAAGGATGAGCATATGCATTGATCTTGAAAGGGTGTTATGACCCCCGGGGTCTAACCAAGGAAGACGTGATCAGCTAAGAGCCCTTTCTTAATGGAGATCCTTTTTGACGTATTTACCGATGATTTAATGAATTACTCCTTATAAAAGGTGTTGAAGATAAGAGATAAGGCGGATGATGATCAGATATATTGTCTTCCAAGGGCGCTTCTTTACCTAAGAAAGCCATTACAATTTAGGAAGTTCCTCCGCTCGCGCTCTATAATCCGATTGAATCGATGCCAATTCAGGGATGAGAAACCGCTGCTGGTGGTTACAAAGGGAGTTCCACTATAAAAGATCCACAAATAATTACTTATTCTTGGATAATAGAAGGAACCGACCCTGAAGGTAAACCGGAAATATTAGCTCCGTTCCCACCACCTATAAAGGGGGAGGGCAAGAAGATCTTATAGCCTCAAATAGTAATAGTATAGTGTCATCGGACAGTGGTTAGTACTTTCCGGATGCATTCCTCATAAAAATTGAATCGTTCTCTATGGAGCGAGTGTAATACTTCAAACGAGCCGAAGAGGCTGTCGATGCCACACTCCGATGAGAAAGCAGGATGAGGAGAGGTCTTGTTGCGCGAGAGAGCCTGATGTTGAATGCAGTGCTTTCTCAAGGGAACCCGCTTTCTCTATTTTCGTCTGAAACATGCTCACCAACAATGGCCATCATTACTTTGATGCTCGCTCCCTCTCACTAGCGCTCGAGTCTCCCCCGAAGCGCAAACTACTCAAGTTTCGTCAGGAATTTAATTTTAATGAGATATACCATTTAAAATGACCAAGCTCCTTGTTCAGATAGAGGTGATCTTACCGATTTTCACTAAATTTAGACGGAATCTTTTGACTACTTTTGAAATTTTGCACACTATCGGCCACTCTTACCTCTAGATTATAACCTTGCTTTTGTTTGAATTTCACCGCACCAATTGTCACAAAAAAGAGACTCATATAATATATATAAGAATTGCGCTTGATCTCGCTCAGTAGCAACGATCACGAATATGTTTAACACAACTCCAATCTTCTTATATTTACCTAGTTATTTAGAAAAGTTTAGTTTGTAGCCTTCTTTTTTTCTCTAGTAAGCCGAGGGCCCGATGCAGCTTTGGTCCGTGAGGCCACGCTTTCTTTTCTTCTGAGGTTGGAACGGTCGAATAAGATTTCAAACTGAGCTTTGATAAGTCAATGAAGTAAGGAAGGATTGAATTCGAGTAAAATAAGAAGCAATACATGACTGCGATTAAAAAAAGAAGGGAAGGTTACATTGGATTTTTTTCAATGAAAAAAATTTAGTAAAAGCCGGTCTTTTCGCTAGTGAATTGCCAAAATTGGACACTCAACTTTAAAGAACTCGGGATTTTTTCGTATCAAAAGTGGGAATTCGAGGGGTCAAGAGCCAAAATAAAGCGCTTTTGGAAGCGTAACTAATGATTTGGGAATGGAGTAGTCACTTTAGGCAAGAACGGATTCCGTAGTCGAGATTCCCTTTTTTGTCTTAACAGCGCCTCTTGCTTCGTCTGGATCTGCAACAATTGCTTGAATTTCCTCTGAATTTCTTTTATTTTTCGGGGGGTTTTTGTTTAAATTCATAAAAAGTGGGCATAAAAGACTAGGATTTTTCTTGGTGAACCCCCACCTGCGGCAAGAGTAGGAATTAGAAGTTGAGATTCATTAAAAAGCGGTACCCTTTAACCTTCTTTCACCAGTAAGAGGCGGTTCGCCCTTGGAAGGTAGGCAGGGGTCCTCGTCCCACAGGAAATCCTAAGGCTTTTTAGAGGCTGCCCTGTGTGCTGATGCATATGTGAAGCTTTGGGGTGTTAACAGACGTAGTAGGTACTTAAATCATTAAAGAAAGAAGTTCCTCGAGACTAGACTCTTAATTAAGGATAGGTATGAGATGTTTCAAGCGGGTATGAGAGGTCTGTAAAAGCATGCCTTTCTCTATAACGATTAGAAGAACAGAGATGAAAGACCGCTAATAATAAGACGAATACGTAGGAAGCTGCTATTATAAACTTTATTTGGGATCGAGCTTAAAGGATCTAATTCCTCTCTCCGTGCCTGACTGTCTTACCGTGTTGGAAAAAAGGGGTAGGTTGGTCTTCTTTATAGTCTAGCCCGTTTCATACCTATAATAGTCTAAAAGGAGAAGATGTTTACACAGCTCGACCAGAAAAAAGTGAAATGAAGAGAGGATCTTAAATAAATAAAGTAGAATGGTGGTAAGCATCTTTGCTTGCTTATATAAGAGAAAGAATTTCTTTACACGAGAAAACTACGAATTGTTAACGCATCAACGAGTTAAGAATCGGCGACTAACTGCTCCAGTAAGGTAGTAACTTCAAAACCGGGTTCGCGTAATGTAATAAAGAAGGATTATCTTGTACCTTGAAATCAACAAAAAGCACTTCTAATAGAGTATTCCGCTTTCTAGCTTTAAAGGGGGAACTGCGTTGTCAGATGCATAATTGGGGGCTTGACGTATCCTATCTATCCTTCGAGAAGCTGCCTTTTGACTTTGCTTTTTTATAAGAAAAAAAGACTAGGCCTAGTGGTCCTTTATTATATTATGATAAAAGAGATTCATTCTATGGGTTCATTCCAAAAGAACTTCAGACAAATGTTCTTGTTACCGGGTGCCCGGTACGCTATTCACATTCTTCGTTTAAAACTTTCAAAGATGTCTCTACCATACCTCTTAGCCATACCATGCCTTAGGAAGCCCTCGTATAGGCCTTTGATTTTACAACTGTCTTAATGTTAGCTTCTTTCGTTCCTCTATAACATAGACCCGGGAAAGGAAAAGTCTTAGCTTAAGCGAAACAAAGAAGAGATGGGAGCGCATGAACCCGAAGCGCTGCTGGTTTCTTCGTCCGATGCCCTATCTTAAGAGGTCCATGAAATGGGTATTGAAGGACTAATCTCAACCTCCGACCCAATAAACCTCATATAAACGGGGCTCGTGCCTTTCTTTCATCTCAACATTGTTCTGTGATTCTATGAAGCGAGATCCTGAAAAAAGTTTTTTCCCATCTGACTGAAGAAGGCTCGGTAATTTCGGAAGGAGACTATGGAATCTCGTTGTAATCTCGGTACGATTCTACGGAATCAATGAAAATAAGGAAGAATTCTTGCCTAATGCGATAGGTGGATTCGGCCTATTGCTAATATCATGTGATAAAGGTAAGGATGTGGATCTTCCGATTTCCTTCCAATCCTAGTCGTAATCTTAGATGAGAGATCCTATGTCTTGGTATAATCTTCTGACCCCCCCGGTCTAATCAAAAATGATCACATCGTAGCGAGATTGCTCTTTTTGGACCGTCACTTATGATAGAGAATGAAAATTCGCCTCTAAATGAAGTGAGTGAAGAGAAAGAGTTACTTATGCGGCACCCTTTAATTATGCTTTAAATTATAAATGATTCATACCAACTGTGATTTGAAATGCTAAAAACCTATTATCGGAAACCTCATTTTAGATGCTTAATGTGTTCCCTGCCGCCAGTGTAACAAGGAGTGGGATATAAGCTAAAAGGTCTCGGGGACGAACTTTCTTACCCTTTCGTCAGCACAGCAGCTTCATTTGGTTCACCCGGAATAGATGCTAGGAATAGAGGCTTCCTTCTTTGGCTTTGACTTCTTGAACAGCCGCACTCTCCTCTGGGAAGAGTCATTTTGAATGCCTATTCGCGTGAGGGGGGCAGTCTTCTCAAACAACCAATTAAGGGGGATGGATTATACTCCGATTGCCTCGGTTTAAGATCCCGGGTGTATCATTAGAAGGGCATTGAATCTAGCTTTTAGCTAGAAACGGCAGTTGCGTTATACACCTCCTCGCGCCGACAGGAACGTCAATCAAGCAATTAAAATAGACCACTTTACTTGGCCAATCAAGGATGCTCTGTGTGTCCCATCCTCTTCTAAAGTTTGGGTCACCAATGTGCCTCTCTTTGAGGGACCAGATTATAAAGCATCTTTCGTTAGACGCCTTCATTGCTGCCAACCGACCGCAGTCCCATCATGACAAGCCGGTCTTTCCACGATGAGTCTGGTTCTTAATTACACTTTGGAAAAAAAGGAGCGAACCCCGATGTTTTATTTCGTATAAATGCCCCCCCAGGAAGGGGTACACCCGCAAGAACGACAAAAGGCTTAAAAAAAAATTATACGTAGCAGGCCAAATAAGTTGAACCTTTTCAATAAACAACTGGTTCTAGCTCCCTTATCCTCTTAAGTTAAGGGCTTCGCTCCCATAAAAATCTGACATGAAATGCTAATGCTTAAAGGAGATCATTCTCAGGCAGGTGAAAGTCTTAACTTAATGACTTCGCCCCTCCCTTCCATCTGCAGCATCAGAAACTCCAACCGTCCCGAACACATATTTCTTGCCTAGCTGCCGATTAAAGGTCCGCTTATGAGCTTCTTCGTGGAAGAAGAATCGCCGTCTTAGATTTAATGAGCGTCTTGACTTAACTGAAACCTAGCCAGCCAACCTTTGCCTTTCATAGCAGAAAGCAGGCATGCAGGACTTTTTCTTTGGGACGGGGTGGGGAACCTAATTTTTGTACCCCTATTTGATCTACTTGCTTAATTGAAAGCGTAAAAGAAATCTTATTGGGTGAGATATACGCAAATACACTAAGAATACAGCAATTTGTTTCACCTGAAAGAGACTTTCCTTAGCCGTTGTTCAGGCTTACCTGTTCGTTTGAAAGGAATTGGCGTGGCACAAAGGATAGAGCGGGACGTGAGACAAGAAGAGATGGTGCATGCATTTTTTTGAGTGAGTTGGAGATTGAATAAGCATCGGAATGCGCTGGGAACGCGGACACTGCAAGTGTGGCGAAAGTTGGTTCGAGACCCGCCCTAGACCCTAAAACCTAGCAAGAAAGCATTAGAAGCAAATCAAATAAAGTTGAAGCTCAAGCAAGAAAGAAGTTGTCCAATTCCAATGGCTCTGTCTGTTTCGTATTTTGCTTTTTAGGGTATTTGGCCCACTATCCTAAACTACCCACCTCACAGCATATGTTCGCTCGCCTATCTTGTTAACTTTGCTATAATTAATATTGCTTTCCCGTCTTTGTAATAGAGACAAGGGAATAAACCCTCATTAAGCGCTGTATTCAGACGTGAAGAAGATTTCTCCGTTCCCTACTCCTGGACTTGGAATAGACAGAACAAGTGGGCTAAGATAAGCACGAGTCCGCTTGGATAGGAGCAATTCATGACGAATCCACGGAACTAGTAAGAATCTTAGGAAAGTGCGATCTCGATCTTTATTAAAGCAAATCAATAGGTAAATCATGAATAATAGCTAACGGCTGAAAGAATACGAGATGGCTTTGTTGGCGAAAGGGGCTGGAGAAGCCCCCTTTAGAGTAGGGGCAGCGTACCAATAGTGTTAAAAGGAGTCCACGTTAGAGCTTGCGTGAGGATTCAGACCATTACACAAGTAGCAATTCGAGGTTTTATTTTATAGGAAGCAAGGGCCTCTGAGAAAGATCGGGATTTTGTCGATGCATGCCTTGAGTAAGTCCCAACGAATTAATTCTGTCTATTCTTTTTTTATGTTTTTTCAAGGGTTTAATATTCCAACCCACGTCACCTGTTTTCTTTTTGGCTAGGATTTACCATCCACAGCTTCTCGGGGACCCAAGTTCCGCTCGCCGGATAGTCTTTCTGATCGTGCATTGCCGGACCGGCTTTCGAGGTACGAAGTGGGTACTTCAAGAGAAGGAGTCCAAGAGTATAAATACCATTGGTCTACTTTACTTTTCTAAGCAGACGACGAGGTAGAGAAACAAAAAAGAAGCTTAAGCTACTGTTGGAGATTGATCGCCGTACCACCTCTTTCTAGATAGGACGGTCATATATAACTAGAATGAGTCTATCTTTCCCCGACCTTACCTTGACATACCTATGTCTTGGTTCTCTTTTATAAACTTTCTCTTTTTGGCTTTCTTCTCTTTTATTTTTATGCGCGAGAAAGCGCTTTCCTCAACCTAGCATTCTACCTGTGGCTGTGTAATGAGAACAAGAACCATTACACCTTCTTCTGTATCTGTAGATACTCTGGAAAGTAATTAGAAAAAAACCGTAAGCTCCCTAGGAAAGGCTTTGCCCCCCAGTTCTTGGTCATAAGAGGATACTTTAGTTCTTCTTCGAGTCCCTTCAATCACTTATTGCGGTTTTCCTCAATTGTGGGCAGCAAATTCGTGAGAAAACGTCGCTTGCTGAGTTCTTGTTGGTCCTACATTTCATTCAATGCTCGAGTGTAATGATAGCGTGAAACATAAAAATCTTTGAAAACAGTAGCGGCACAGGGGTAAATTAATACTGAGATTCATTCCGCCGCTGTTTAAGGCTCATACTTGTCAACAACCTCGTTACTCCACTCGACCCATGATTAGAAAGGGCTCCGCTCCTTTTATATTACAATTCTATTTCTCTATTTCATATCATTAGAATAAATGGGCGGGCCCACACTATCCGCCTCTTTGGTGTTGGATCAGGCCACATTCTGATTCTACAGTAAAGGAAATCCAATCCTTATGTCATTCTTTTTCTTTTGACTCTTTTGACATGACACGCTCATGATCACATAACTGTTATAGTTGCCCGTCCTTTGACTCACGAACACAAAATAGGAAGCAAATTAAATTAAATGACACATGCTCCACATCACCCGCTGTTCCTGCGGCGAGCTTTCTAATTATATATTATATAATGTCTAAGGGCATAGCATAGATTGTTGCATGCCGTTACGCTAGCTATCAAATTTTTATTTTTTTTTTTCTGATAGGTAAGAAGGGTAAGGGTCTGACCAATAACGTTAAAAGAGGGTCCATGAAAAAAAAATATATGTTGGAATCCAGAAGTGCCAAATCCGGCTTTTCTTAGTAGAAAGGTAAAAGGTCTTTGCCATACCCTTCGCTTTCTGATTCTGATCTGACTGAGCTTTGCCCGGACTATTGCGTGAAACCACAGCCCTGGTTCTTCAAACCCCTTAACGCCTGCCCATAGACCAAGTCACCCTTCCGAGCTTAGAAGTTGGGATAGCTTCGGCGATTTAGCCTTTGGTCCAGACTGACTACGCTAGAGGGTGCTCCCTTTTTTCGAAAGGGCTTGTATGCTGTCTTTGTGACCTTAAACGTAAGGTAGGGGGGTTAGCGTTCAACAGACAAAAGAAATCTATTCGGAAGATGATCCCTCTACCGTATCTATTCCTAAGGATAACTTAGCCCCGAATATGCAGCATCGGATAAAGATTTCATCAAATATAAGAAAAGTTCCCTTCAAAGTTCTACCTTTGTCTTTCGGACATA
Organism: Silene undulata; assembly: GCA_036897945.1. Taxonomy (NCBI): domain Eukaryota; kingdom Viridiplantae; phylum Streptophyta; class Magnoliopsida; order Caryophyllales; family Caryophyllaceae; genus Silene; species Silene undulata. The sequence continues at coordinate 30,158 of JAYMSE010000011.1, read as the reverse complement.
GAAATCAGGTCTCTTTCTTCTTATGGTATGACTTGGGCGCAGGGGCTTGGTTGGACATCTTTTTTTTACGAGGTAAGACCGCGTTAAGAGAGGTCAGATGAATTCCTTTTCTTGTTTCAGGCGCACAGCGCAGCCCATAGATGCGCATCATTCCCTATTTGAGTTCTTTTTTTCGCTAAAACAAAACTTACTCTATGACTTAACAAGTAGGTGGATTTCCGAACATGAATATTACATTGGCTTCTTACCCGGCTTAATTTCTTTCATATTTACTTATAGGACTATAGTACTGACTTAGCCAGTCGGTAATGCAAGGCTTTTACGAGTGGACTGGGCACGGGTACACAGAAAGCATCTTTGTTGGTTGGATGGATTGGCTAGCAATTTAATTTCAATAAAATTTAGTCATTCCTCTCGCTCATTCCGCTTGTTAACACCCTTCTTTTCTATGCTTTTTGATTGCAAAAGCTCATTTTTTTTGACCCCGTAAAACCTCTGGTCCACAAGCATTACTCAGCGGAGTAAGAAAATTTCTGTTGGTGTCACCATTGGACATACTCCAAGAGCATACAGCCCCCCACGCTCCAATCATGCATCCGGCATTATCAAGAAAGCTGCCCCGGCGTCCTTTCTCATCATATGTGTCCGTTATCCCGCCTGCTCCGAAAGGTTAAACGCGCTTGACGTCGTGACCGGGTGCCAGAATGAATTAGTCAAAACCAAATTGTCTTGAATTTAAAACCCGTAGGGATTTAACGATTCTGCCCGAAGCACCTTACCTCCTTTTTGAAAAAACTATGGGTACGTCAGAATGCCACATCGCATGGAGCAGAGACTATCTTTGATGCATTTTCACAACAACAATAAGTAACAAGGGACCCTCTTCTCATTGATTTTGTCGAGCAATCATAAAAAATGTTTTAGCCTTCTTTTAAATACCATGCTTGTAGGGTCGTTATGCGAAGCTCATCGAATGACAAAGAAAGAGCTTGGCTATCTTCGCATCTTACTTCCTGGGTGATATCGAACCCTTAAGAAAGCGCCCCTCCCACGTATTCTTATTCTATTTCTCGGAATTCCAAGTAGCCCATTTAAGTTAAAAGTTTAGATAGTTGGAAAAGCTCCTTATTCCAAATCATCTCAGAGTCGGATTCAGCCATTTTTCCCGGGGTGCCATTCGCTTCGTCTTTCTCCTTCTTGGTCTACTCTACACTCGTTTCCGTCCTTGCTCTCTCCCAAAGCTTAAAATAGTCAAAGTTTGCTGTAACAAATAGGATCATAGGAACCTGATAGAAAGTGTCAGAAATTTGTTCAATCCCTTACTTTCTCTGCATTCCGTGTAGCATGTATAGGAAGTACCAAGCTTATTCTTTCACAACGGGATGGTAAATCAAAACAGCTACAAAAGCGGATAAAAATTAATAACTTCTGATAAGTAGTTAAGTTGTCCTAAGACAAATACCCTTAAAAAATGTTTTAGCCCCACCGACAAGCCAATATAAAAAAATCAAAGGATCATCTCGTGAGCTTAGTTTCGGGGGAAGGCTTAAATTGCAAGATGTTTTGATTGTCCGATGACAGGAAAATTCCCTACCTTTATAAGTGAAGCATAACTTTACATCTTCTACTCCTCCCTGCGGAGACATAAAAGAGTCCTAGGAAGAGATTCTTTCGGCCAGCTTTTAGCTATTTCCCATCCCTTGCTATATTCTCTTATAGTGATCTGACTGGCTTGCATTCTCTATCGCACTAGAAGCAGGTGGTATAGTCAACGAGAGTGTGATCTACGTCAATGAATGAGACTACTATAACTACTTAATTGTCATTATAATATAACATCACTATAAACCTTCAAAAAGTAAGAATCTAACCTACAATGTCAGTTAAAAAGCCGAAATCATAGTACTGTCGTCATTCGCAAAAGGTAGCATCATGATATCTTCTTTGACGATGCAGGTAGATTACCTTCATCTTTTTTATTGAGCAAACAGAGTTTGGTAGTCGGACCTCGGTAACTCATTATTAGAAAAGGAATAGACAGAAGAAAATCTTAGAGAGGAATAAGTGAGTAGACCGAACCTCAGTTCACCAATGATTGGGTGATACCGCTTGCGTGACGATCAATAGAACTTGTGTAAATGTAAAAAGATTAAGAAGCTATGGGATTGGACAAGTAGTATGGGGATTGAACAACAGCGGAGTGGGAAGCTCATATAACTGCAGTGAGACCCGCTGAGAGAGCGACTCACAAAGCATCCCGTGGTGCGCTCCGATCCCCGAAGAGAAAAAACTAGGACTATTTGGTAATTTGAAAGTGCTAGCAAGCAACTCTTTAAGCAGCTGGTTTGAATCGACCAAATGTGTGAACTATGAGACGCTTTCAGTTACCGCCACATTAGATTTTCTTTTTTGTATATTTTGATATCAGTTGATAAAAGTTAAATCGGGTACGTTCTTCAACTACCTAAAATAGAGAATAGAATAAGGGCAGGTCTTCATCTCGGAAAGAAACGAGCATCGGTCTTTCTGCATTCTACTAGTTTTACCAAGATTTTGAACATAAGCTGGCGCGAACGGATTTTTACACCGTTTTTTCCAGCCTCTATCTATCACCTGTCTAAAACGATCTCAAAAACTTAACTTTTTAAGGAAACAGGTGGATCCATACCACTTTACGGGCAAACCCTCTCCTTGGTGACGGAGATAGGCAACTAGGATAGACAAGACGAGCGACATAATTAATTAGCAAGTACAACTGAAAATCTATCTTCGACGAGCATATACACTGGGTTAAATCATGAAAGCATATGACCACCATCCTAACATGATAAACTTGTGGAATAGGCCCAGCTTACGGCGTGGTGACATGATCTTAGCCTTATGTTTTAGAGAACTGTTGATCTTGGCACTCTCATGAATATGGTCAAAGTGCTATACGGGGGTGGCGGATAAAAAGACGAATCCTTAAAAAATGGGATATTTCTCTTTTGAATTTGAATTCGATAGAATATGAATTTCATTTCGTAATGGAAAAGAAAAGAGAAGAAAATAGGGGAGAAGAAGTGCGAATCCGTTTAGTTCGGATAGGAATAGGTCTTGGTTGCACATGGTTTACACGTTATTGCTTCACGGAAGAAATAATATTCTCATTAGCAAAGCCCTTTCTAAGCCTACCTTGCCAATCAGCCTTTCTTGCAACACAATTAACAGAGGCCCTAGAAACATATCTAGCAACCGCTACAATAGCATCGGCCTACTTCGTCCTTCCTTTTGTAAGTCACCAAATATGGGCCTCGTGCATTACCAGTTGCTATCGTAATGAGAGGATGAAATACCGGAGATTCCTCTATTTGAGTGCTGCGTCCTTCTTCGTCTTCGCCTTCTTAACTCTTTCCCGGGTAGTTCCCAATGTATGGCACTTTCCATACTTCGTGGGGACAACATCAACGAATTCCCTCATGATCCAGTTACAACCTAAGATCTATGACTATATTATGTTAACTCTTCGTATTTCGTTCATTCCATCGGTATGCTCACAGGTACCTCTAATTGTGATACGTTTGATCGAACTGAAGGAGCTTCATGTAGAAACCTTGACTAAGAATCGTCGTCTTTTGATGGTTTTTCCTCTTATCACTGCTGCTCTTTCCACACCTCCAGATGTATGGTACCAAATTCTCTTCGCTTTCCTTATTTATTTGATAATAGAGTTGGCTATCTTTGTGGCATCGATTGTAGAAGTTCGTGAACGAGTGGAATGCGGGGTAGCGTCTTGATCGACAAAGAAAGAGAAGTGAGTAGCCTCCTAGAACCTGGCAAAGTCATTCTCATTATCAATGAATTCTATTCCCGAACAATTCTCAACCAACATCTGCGATTCATTCTTGTAAAGATTATAATACACAGAAGAGTCCATTCGCCTTGATGACCCTAATAGATTAGATAGGAACTCTAATCCCCAAAAAGAAAAAAAAAAAGTATGATATTATTAAGCAGAATCCCGCTACTCAAACTTCTGACTTCCACAGCCTATACTCGCTTCGATGAAATGAAACCCTTTATTCGAAAGGATCGGCTATATGAAGTTGTTATTGTCTATTTAGTAAAGAGACTATTATTTCAGAGAATTAATTCAACCTACTGACAGGGAACGAGTTCAGGAGTTTTTTAATTATAATAAAGAAGAAGGACGAGCCGAGCCCGCTGTTGAGACCCTCTTTCAAAGTATTTCTGCCCAGAACCAGAATGCGGTTCCAATTCCAAAGGGGTATCTGAGAACGCTTCGTCTTTACAATAGGATATGATATAGTCATTTTGCCCATTTAGCTGTGTTAACTGAGATGTGTGGACCAACAGTCTTACCTCAGAATTCCTAATCTTTATATTAAATCTTCTTATTATGGGGCGTTGGATAGGGATTCGTCGAGCAAGAGATTCCTTTTCTTGCATTGCACGAGCAGCGATTGGATTTCTAGTGGAGTAGTCCAGGAGTACTCTTTGTCTCGGTTAAAACAATTATCCCTATTTATACTATAATATATAAGGGGGCCCGAAAGACAACGTGCTTAGTCAAGTTTTTTCTATTCAGGGGTCATGAATGATTAAGAGAAATGAAGGGTGAGTGCAATGAACGATACATTATGTTATTAAATTAGGAGTAGTCTTATAGCTAATAAAGGTCCCGGTAGGGGTCAGCGGCGCCAGTGATGCCACGTTAAACCAATCCACGATGTCTACCTAGAAGTTCTTGACAAGAATATCGGGGGCTTTTTTTTTTCAAAATACCTCAAAGGAGTATAATGTCTTGTTGCATTTATTTGATTGCTTCATATTGAATATTCTAGGTTCTCCACGTTAATTGACGTTTGGAACCGCATTCTGGTTCTGGATGGAAAAAAGCCGGATTCAATACCTCCTTCTTTCAGCAGATGACGTAAATGAAGCCAATAAAGTAAGTTGCTGGTGAAGATGGGAGGCGCGAAGCCCAAAGGCCTTTTACTGAACTGAGCCTATATCCCGACCCCTACCTTGATACCTTGACAGCGGAGGGGCCTCAGAACATTCGGAATCATAAGTCTGGCTAAACACCCGCCTTTTTCTGTAATTCTCTTTTTAGGGGTTTGGTTTCATGCGCTTGGCTCGAAACTACACCATCAAGCTCTCTTATGCCACTTATTTCCTGAATTTCATTTATATGCTTTGCCTCCAATCGTGGAATGAAAGAGAAAGATTAAGGTAGGCCTTTACATAAGATTGGGCACCCGCCTTTACAGTGTAGGAAAATGTTATTGGAAATATAAAGCCTATTCTAAGAGGGCTTGTTTATTCGGAGAGATTCCTCCGCTTGCTGCCGTAAAAGGAGGCCATCGACCCTACCAATTAAGGATCCTATCCGAAAAAGATACATCCAGTCTAATACGAGATGAAGGTTGTCTTCTTGATTCGCGTTTTCCTCTCTTCTTCTTCTCTGTCTGCAATCTAGGCTATAGCCGTCTTGCTAGATAGAGGCTGTTTGCTTTTGCTAATTTATATTCTTAAATAAAGCTATATGGCATACGGACCTGTTTTTGCTTGGCTTAAATAGACTAGTGTCTTAAGGATATGGTTGTTTTCCAATCAGTATAAGATGGAAGGACAGGCACTTCTTCTATGAGACACTTCGACCGGTTCTGTCCTCGTAGCCAAGCCTGCCTACTTGCATTCTAACCGCTCTATTGCTTGCTGCGCAGCCTTTGCTTGTTCGTTCCATAATAGCCAATAAGAGCTGTACTAAGATAGTTCTTATTAGGGAGTTCCGCGAGGAAAGCTTTCTGATCGGGGCCAACCGTTCTCAAACGCTGCTTTGTCAAAATGAAGGATGTTCTTAGAATTAAAGCCCTTTTTGATAGGCTGACCCACCTTAATTAAGTTAAGTATGCTTCCCGGCTCCTTTTCGAACTATTTCATATTATTTTCTTGCTTGTCTTATATATGCGAGCTCCTCTGGCTTGTTCTCCGGGGCCTTTCCCAATTAGTAGAGCAAGTAACCAACTTGACTTAAGGTTAAGGTAAGGGCATATCACGACGAAACCCATGTCGTTGAATAAATAGGTCGCGGACATCCAGGTTAGCGGTTAGAATGATAAAAAATCACTGTCGGTAGTTGGAATGAACATGGCAGCTTTTGAGTGCTCTTAAGGTTAAGGATGGCTTTGTCTTTTCTCTGGACCTGTTTCGATGGCCAGCAAGTGAACCAAGTGAACGAAGATCTTCGAATGACGACCCGTGAACAAAATGAAAATTAAGCTAGATCTCGCCTTTCCAATGGAATATGGATTCCAAGCTTGTAAAGGAGGATGCCCTCTCTCATAGCGTAGGGCAGAAAGGTAACTATCCCGTGTTTACAGATTGAGAAGCGTGACGACATATAGAATGGTGTGCGCGCCCTTACCATGATAGGATAGTGGATTGGTCGCTCGATTATATAGGAGTACTGCAGTTTTTCCTCTGTCCGAGGACCAGTCTGTTTTAAAACCCTTAATATAATAAAGAAAAAAGCATAAATTACATTACTTAACTTATGTTCCGCATTTTTTTGAGGTAAGTGAGCCTGGCTTCTCAAAGAAGAACCTTGTCGTGGCCCCGTGTCCTATGAAACTTCTTTGTTTGATATGATGTACCGACAAGAGGAGGATTCCCCCTTTTATAGTTATAGATGAACTCATGTATAAAAAACCTTTGAGCAAGCCTCTGTGCCTAATAGCCTCCGCGCCCGGTGGATTAAGAAAGCAAATCTAGAAAAAAAATGAAGCTTATTGCGGGAAGGGGCCCCATTTACGAGTGCAAGAGTCCATTCTTCATACCCTTACTTCTTCGTCAGGGAGAAAAGCTTTCGACAGAAGTATGTTCCTAAAAGGGAGTTAAACGGAAAGTTCGCTGACTTTTTTGTGTAGAGTGTCGAACTTTTGGTATACGGGTTTCGCGCCTCCCTTACTTCGCTGATGACGGGCAGCCTATTTGAATACACGCCTACATAAACATGCTGGCAAGACATTTATTGAGAACTTTCAAACCAGTTAGGAATAACGCTAGTACTGACTAACGAAAGAATCAAAGAGCAAATTAGACAGCTCACTGGGTTGGCAGTAGTCGTATTGTATACATGAGTAACCTGGCCTTCTCATACAAGACAAGTCAGAGTCTACGGGTAGGGATGGGTTAGCTAGCCCAAGGCGATGGTGGGGAAGAGCTCCCTGTGGAGATCGCATCAAAGCTCCTATACATTTTCTTTCCGGCCATAGCAAGTCAATGCTGTTCTGAGAAGAGACGGGGTATGGTGATCAACTCACGAGTAATGTAACAAGCAGGCTAGCTGTTGAAAGCTTTCCTGAATCCCGGTAATAGGTCCAGTCTTTAATTGAATTGAATGCAAATTCTGTAGAGTTGATTTTAAAGACTCATAATTGGTTGAAACATGCCAAGAACCATAAGCAAATCTCTTCTAGTTTTGAGGTTGAAGTTCACCAAGAGTCACTCAAACAATGAACTCAAGCCCGAACGGAAGTCTCAGATTCCAGGGTGGTCGCTTACCCGGGTTTGAGACTTGGGAGATTGTCTTTGAATCCTCTTCTTGAATGGATGAGCGCTACGGCCAACTACTTCACATCCCTAGTGCCCTCTTAGTCCATCCTCTCCTCCTTCGCCTCGAGTGAACAGGTAAACCCTAAGGAGAACAGCTTGATGCAGTATCTTTCTTCTCAGTACCCCGAAAGAATACTCGCGAATCCTGTCTTAAATCTTAAAGGTACAGGTACCTTAAAGGTACAGGTACACAGGCCGCCTTTAGTATTAGAAGATCGACCTTTTTTTTTCCTACTATGATCTGATCTTACTAATACACAATGCATAAGATCAGAGGGTACTTTCAAACATAAATAGACTCTCCTCAAAGCATATTTAAGATTTTGAAAAAAAAAAAAGTACTGAAGTGCATTGTATGCTTCTAATATGAGACCCTTTATATCATTTCAATAAAAAACCAAGTAATTAACGTAATTCAATAAGCCAAGGCCGAAAAGTGGTCGATCCAATCAGTCTGTCATCGCAGCCAGGAAGCCAAATGAAGCCCGATCTTGGTCGAAGCCGGGGCCAGACGACTCACTATGAAAAGCATTCCTATGGATTTACTCTCTATAAAGACAATTTGGAAATGGTAAAGCAGCTTCTTTCATTAACGACGGCCCCCCTTCTTACCTTAGAGTATAGGGTGCTTCTTGCTATTATTAAGGAACTTTCTCTTTCTTACTTAGACTGTGACACTTAGACTTTTCGTCCATTAACTCCCCAGTCTACTGAGAATCAGATGGATATCCGGTTGGAGGTACAGTGGTGGAAGAAGCAGAGAGAGCTTCAGTAGAAAGAGATACATAATAGGAAGAATGCTCGTTTCAGACCCTTTGTTGGCATTTTAATTATCCTGGATCTATTGAATTCTCCCATATCTAAGACGCTAACTGAAATACTATATTCTTATCTAAGATGTGTTTAGACGAGATCTACCAATAATGCTTTCTCATGAATGAGTAAAGGCAGCTCTAATGGATCAACAACCTACGAGGATGAACCAAGGCTAAGAGTTTTATAGCACTAGAAAAGACAGAAGATCCGTTGGAAATATCATAAGAAAAGAAGCATCCAAGTAATGCGGTAAACTTCCCAGGTTGAAGACTCATTTCATTAGAACAAGAGGACACTAGTGTGCCAAAATCCCCGGTAGAGTAGAAAAAAGGCCCTTGATGTTCTTATATTAACTCTTATATATATGATTCTTTAATTGAATTAGCCACTTCATTTAGTTGGTACTTTTCATGGATTAAGGGGGTATGCAGGTTGCACAAAAGCATAACTTTCTTCATCTAGCTTATATGATGGATAAGATGAACCCTTAGAGAATGAGCCTGGCGTAAATATTAACCTTTAATAAACTTTGAGTTAAAGGAGATACCTACCTCCCTCTTGTTTGGTATTCCTTTGTCCATTTCAAGTATCTTTATTAACTGGCTCTCTTTCTTATGATATTTCATTCCTAACCACACGTTCGGTAAAAAAAAAAGGAACAAGTCCTAGCATTGCAGCTTCCTTACTTTCTCTTGTCTTTGGTTCGGTTTTGGATGACTTAACTCCCTCGTATGGCACTCTTATTCTCCTTTGCTGATCAAAGAAAAGGTACGAGTATGAGAAATAGGAGCCTCAAGAGAATTCATAGATGTAACGAGAGCCAGTGCCCCTTTTCCCTGAATAGGAAGAACTTGATGATAGCATAAGAGTTGTCCGAGCAGAAGAGGAAAGGATTAATTAAGTGAAAGTGGGCGCCCGAGAGTGCACAGTAAGGCGAGTTAATCGCCAGTAAAGTGAAGCCCCCCTCACTACCGACATGAAACCTTTCGTGCCCTAAAAGCTTTCGGCTTGACCCGAGCGTCCATACATACCTGATGACGCATGCAGCGAAACCACTTACATTACATGTCTGATGGCACGCGATTTAATTGACTTCTTTTATATGCCCCAACCCGTGGAATGAAGGAAAAAAGGTGGGTCTCCATGCCCCGGGAGCAGGAAGGCCTTCTAGCCCCAAATAGTATATGGAACGAGAGGAGTGGCGCTTGAGCCCAGTTAGGCTGATTGAACAGCTTTACTCATCGTAACCATAAGCAGCCTAGGCCGGCTGACTTTTTTTAATATATTATATGCCTGTGTCTCACCACCTTCCTACATGTTAAAAAAAAAAAGTCTTTTTTAATGCCTTGGTATGACCCTTACGCTTGGGAAGCTTACCCATTCTACATGCTAACTATTGGAAGACTTCTACTAGCAATATATATGGTTTAGTTAATGGCATAGGTTTCGAAGTGAGACGTGAATCTTGGGTGAGTCCCTTGGTCTGAGTAAGGTCTTTTAGCCGAAATCCGTCTTTGACCGAGGGGATTAATTCTCCCACCAAACTAGGAAAGCCCTATTCTAAGTATTTCAGTAGAATCATACAAGTATTATCACTTTATTTCATAAAAGCAAACGCAGCCCTTGTTATTCATCCGCAGCGATCAACTAAGTCACGGCAAGTGGTCCCCTTGTTTTTCCAAGAAAGTTCAGCCGCAAAAGTAAAGACTTGCTTTCTCAAAGCGCAATTCGGTGAGTACGTGAAATCCTAACTGCACAAATAGACTAGACTTACGGAACAATTAGACCACTAGGGTCTATAGGAGCACACTGTATACCAATCCCTTTCCCGGAGCTTACCCTTGACCACGAATCCTTGATCGTGCGTTAAATTAAATATGTTAAAAATGGAAGAAACTCTTTATTGGGACAACTTTCGGCGGGTCGAATACTTCTTAGAACAGCCGAGTCCCCTTCTTTAGTTTGTTGGTTACGAGTGCCCTTTAAAATGAAGGAGAAAAAAGGGGGCGGCAAGAAAATGACTCTAATAAGAGCGTCTCACATCATCGCTTAAAATCCTGGCAACGAATAAGCAGAATAAATAGAAAGAGGGGTTCGTGGATTGATTGGTCGAAAAAAGCGCGGGTACCTTTGGATTGGAAAGGCTCGACCCTATAGGTTAGGATCGCATACCCCAAGCTCCCGCTTTCTCAGGACTCACTTGGTATGGCTAGGAAGCAAGTTTTTTTTCTTCTTCGGACAGTGAGAATCGTTGCTCTGGTAGCAAGTCGTTCTTTTTCATTATTTGATCGAGTAGTTCACGTTCATGAGCTACCGCGGCTTGTCATTTCAACCGCTGGTGGTCAAAACGCCCTATCTCTATACAGCTGTGCGAATGAGAAAGCATCCTACCCCCCTCCCTAATAGTCGAGCTTCAAAATTAAGAAAGAATAAGAATGAAACTGCCTTCTATATGCCATTTCTGCTTAGAAAAAAAGGCTTGACTTCCTCCCCCTACTTGTTACTTGTCTTCTTAGTTAATATGCGCTTAATATGCGAGCTCTAAAGAACTATAAGGGGCCCGTTTTAAATTAAGTATCATAAGTAACTAGATCCGTATTCTTCTTTATTGGTACCAAGAGTACGACCCAACCACTTCCCTTCACAGATGCTATTTAGTAGAACAGGGTCTTTTTGGCATTAAATGCTAAAATAGCATAAGCTAATTATGAATTTAGCATCTCAAACATACATAAAGGAAGAGCTGCATTCCCTGCCTCAGATCCCGACCCCGCTTTGCGCTGCTGCTGCGTCTGCTCCTCCGGCTACGTCCACCTTTTCTTCCTCTTGCTTAGCTGCGGATGAAAGCTTTGCTTGTTCGTAGGAATTTTTTTTTTGAAACCACTTTAACCTATTTGAAATGGGCTTGACTCCTTTCATTTCGAAGGATTAGGCCTCCACATCGGAAAAACGTGGATCAAGGGCGATATCTATCCGTGCTCTTTCCCCTCTGAATGGGCCCTAATGCCACTTAATTGTAAAAGTGGTAGGATTGATCGTTCCTAGTAGGGAATGGAAAAAGAGTCCTTTTCCGTATAACACTCATGACTGAGTAGACCCACTAAAAAGTCTATTTACTTATACTACTTTATTTTATTTTCTATATTAATCGCTATATGAACTGTCTTGTTCACACACGATCGGTTGCCAACGTTTCGATACTGAGCATTAGCCTGTTCTATACTCCATTCCCGCTCCGTGCCTACACCTGTTCACTGCATTCTTTCGTTCGCTTCGTAAGCCCGATTCCTACTTCCCTTAGAAGGCAGGTTAGTCAAAGTGGGTCTTTTTGCTTACTCGAGCAAGTCATTCACTAGCTTAGAACGAAAGAGAGTGTAACCGCAGCATTCATTACCTATGCGCCCTATTCACGAACCCAAAGAAAAGGACCAGACTACGAGATCAGATGTGGTACCAAAGTCCCCCAGTACTCTTAAGATAAATGAGCCCTCCTATTGGTCGAGGAAAGGAGCCGGTTATCAAGAGGTCATAATAGAATGAGCCTGGGCATGAATCTAAGTAAGCTGCGAGCAACCGACCCGAACACAGGCGAGGGGCTTTAGAAAGACTTTCTTTATTTAATGTAGTTAAGGGTTGAAAGGGAAGGGAGCAAAGGGCTGTGCACTACTCTATCAATTAAGCAACGCTCTCTATATTAAGTTCGCGGAAGCGGCTATTGCCCCGCCAGGATAATACGAACAAGACAACTAAATTGGATCGCCGTAAGCATCCCCGGAAGCATAACCCGAGGTAGGTGCACCAGACAAGGACAAGATAGAAAGGGGGGTTGAGCGGGAGGTTCATGATGAAACAGAAGCTAAAGTTGATGGTTGAAAGGCACCACCTACCTCTAGATAGGATAGCCAGGAATCCGCATCTTGACTCGTACATTTCATTTCTTAGACAAGCAATCACGAACCTATCTTCAAGCTACCGCGATATCGGAAGATAAAATCGAGTAGAGAAAAGACACTGATCCGGAAGCTGCTTTAGCGGATCTGGTTTTACAAGACCAATCCCAGACCAAAGAAAGTCTTCTCGCGCCATTCTGCCTTAAATATGTGAGACATACTAGCTGCTGCATAGTCTAACAGAAGAAAGGCTTATATGATGAGGTTTTATAGTCTATTAATGGAAGAATGGATAGGCACATCAGTGGCCCAATAGGAAAGGATGAAGGGCGCCTCATTTGTATCAAGTCGGATGTTAACTTAAAGCACAGAGTGCGCATAAGACTACTCTTCCCATCCGTAGTATAAATCTTTAATGTCTGCAGGGCCCCCATAACAGAAGTTTTCATTCTCTTATCTTGAAACAGCTTTAGTGCGTTTTCCGCTGTTTTAAGAACTCTGCGTTTAGAAACGAGCGAACTTCTCTTTTCGAATGACCCGTGGACTGGCTCTGTTAGAATAAGTTTTACAATACCTTCTTACTTGAAATGAAAGGATAAGTGCCTTACCTTACGTTCTTAATATATCAAGAGGGGTTTCAAGTCTTCCTGAGGAAATTCGACTAATTTTGCTAAAAGTGATGATAATAAGGGATAAGGTTGGCTCGATTTGAGCCGTAACCTCGTCTTGCTGAGACTGTTACCACCATACAAAATAAAATTTATGAGCAGCGAATCGGCATTGCTACTTTACATAAGAAACCCTGACCGATTTAGCCCTAGCCTCGCAAGCTGCTGTCTGGATGTACGTTCAACTTTAACATCTTATAGTGATAGACTTCGAAACGGATGAGGGTAGTTGCAATTAGTATGACGATTCTCACGTACATTTAACGTAAATTTTGGCCACAAAAGTGCTTCTTTTCTGTGTCAAGCTGACAAGACAAGCCTGATCGACGGCCCAAACATGCCTCAAACAAGAAAATTTATCTCAATATTCCCCTTGTAATATATCTTTTGACCCAATGGTATACCCGCAACTTAGCGTTCTTGGGTCTTTTTCATCGCTTCTTTTTTACCTACCTGACCCCTTGCTTTCGACCCATACATGTAATAGCAGCTTGGTCCCTTCTTTGCTTGCATCTTCGATCGGAGGAAGATCTTCAATTGGATCTGTTTCTTCTTCCCTCGGGTCTTCGCCCGCTACATCTCTGAATTCAAGGAGTTCATTCCACGGTCATTTAATTGGTGATGTTGATACCGATTTTGAATATTCAGATGCGTAAGTGGCTGCTGTGATAGAGAAAGTAGAGAGGAAGATTCTAAGCTTTTTTGGTTGGCTAGGTGCTACTAATCCTCTATCTTTCGTTTAAGTTAAGCACGAAGGTGTTGCGGGTGCCCCGTCCTTTCAGATCACTTTCAAATCAGATGAAAGAAAGAGAGACTCTCTTTGAGGCGGAATCCTCCCTCCGATAGGGCGATTAGACCCGCTTTCTTATATCAATGGTTGGAAGACAGATCATTCCTTTGTTTGAATAAGCCAAGCCGGGAATAGTCGTTTTAATTGAGACATCCCATCCCCCGAAAACAAGAGCGCGATCTCGTACACTAGGTTACGCTTGGGTTAGACGTTAAGGAGGAATATGAATTAATATTTAAGTGATTAGATTCTCTGTAAAAGTTCCTTCGGGATCCTGCGTGGGACCACACCTTTTGAAGGGTGATTAAATCCTACCTTTCCCACGAGATTGTGACATGTGCTTCTCGGGACGAACCTGTCCACTTTTTCTATAGTAAGCGAATAATATTATAGTGGACCCATTATATATGCCTTTCCCCTATGGGAAGCTCGATAATGAGCTATTTGATGCTAAATCCTTTGATAAAATGTACAAATCATGTGCATCCGTAGATGGACTTTTTTTTTATCCGGAACTCTCTTAACGGAGTAGTTGTTGAGATCCAATGCAGTCTAATTCAAAAGAGTAGTATGCGAAAGATGAAATAAGTGTCGATGAGGGTAGTGGAAGTGTTTGCCGGCTCTTGTGACCTTTTGGTACCCATCCCAGATACCCTATAGAACGAAGAGGAACTTTACTCCTTACCTTACGTTAGCAAGTGTATTCACGGAAGAAGGAAGGCGTCTAATGAAACAAGCAGTAGAGATGGAGTTCACTGATTCAACTATCGTAAGAGGAGAAGGCCTTTGATGATCGATTGCTATGACATGACAGTGGTAGAAGGGTCCATTGGCTGATAGAGAACATGAAACCTGTACCGCATTTTCTTTGAAGGATTGGTGGCGCTTCCTTTACGCCGACCAGCAAACGAGCCGCTTGATGGCATATTTCTCACAAAAGGAAAGGTATAACACCAGAGAGAAGGCGACCGTAAAAAGCCTTTCCTGTCTTTCTGTGCTAGCAGGTTTACTCATCTCGACAGACGCACGGATCCATTTAAATTAAATGGCTTTCCCTTTTTTATGTAGAAGCCGTTTATTTATAACAGGGAGGTGGAAATCCTACGTAGGTAAGGGAATATCTTCCTACAGTTAAGTATCTTTCTTCCTTGCCCCAAGACGAATGGGGACGAATAAGTCGTGTATAGGCTAGCGGTTGGACTGAATGTGCTGCCCGAGAGCGGTTCTCGTGAAATGGAGGTTGGGCATTTATTTTCTTCATAAGCATATGTATTAAAGTAATGAGATAAGTGACCTAAGGGGGTAGGGGCTTGTCCCTCTCAACCAAGTAAATCGGGTTCAAAACAACTTTTTTTGCAATTCGCAAGAAAATTCTTTCGTTATAATAAAGAAGTTTAGCTTTGGTGACACGTCTCCGTTTCTTTTAAAATCTTTTTTTTAATGCGAGAAGAATGTGATTCAATAAGCAATTCGTTATCGATCAACGTTTCCCTTTCGGGAGGGGGATCACTTAACCGCCCGGGCTCCATAATGATTCAGCACTCTTTATCCCCTTCATCCAACTGCGCATACAGCGAAAGTGACAAGAGCTTCTTCCTTCAACTTGAACAGATTTCGATTCCGAACCTTTATAGTATGTTCTCTCCTCCCATCCCCTTTTTAAAAATATATGAGAGGGGCCGTGATAAGAGTATCCGAGTGAAGCGAAGGGCTCCTTTCAATCAACGAAGGCTTGGGTCCTCTACGGCCAGTACAATGCGCTAGTCGCATCTTTTATAATAATAAAATAAGGTTGCCATCTAATAGAAAGAAAACAGAAGATCCCCATCTCTGCGTCAAACTATGCATCTTTCTTGGCTATCCTTTTTGCCAAAGATCTTTTCTAAGTCCCTTTCGCTTAAATGACCTTCCCAGACTAGCGGATCCCCGGGCATTTTGAATTCCTGCATAATAAAAGAATAGTGATAATTTACATCATAACAGTCTATAGGCAGTAGTCTAGGGTTTCTATTTCAAATATATATGAGTCAGCATGCCTAGATATATTATTATTTATTTAATAAATAAATGAAGTCTTTGATACGAGGGATACCCGGTCCAGAACAAGAGAAGGTATTCTCCGAGGGAGATAAAGTACGAAGTACTGGGGTCAGGATTACTCACTTCGCTTTCTTTAGCTTGTCAGAGGACTTCTCTCTCTAAAGACTGGACATTGAAAATCTTTTAATTTATTATATAATATGCCTTTTTGAGTACTCTAGTTTGCCTTTGTCCTTTAGATAACTACACACTCTTATAATATAAAAAGATAGGATGGGTACGCCTATATTGAAAAGAGCTGCATGGATCAGGAGAAAGGAAAGCAAAGGATAGGACCATTGGAATAGAAAAAAGAGTCTTGCCCAAAAGAAGGGGGGGGGGGGGATTTTTTTTTTCCAAACGCCATTTACATGGCATGTGGTGAAACTAGCTAGCATTCTCTAACTGAACATAAGCCGTCCCCCTTCCTTATGCTTTGATAGGCTGAGTAAAGGTTGGGAACATATCCACCCTGTCCGGTTGTTTCCTTGATTGGTCTCTGAATTTGGTATCATGTCGTGATTGGCCTTCCTTTTCTTACGGCGAATCATCTAGAACCTCGGCTACGCTGCTGAGGGAGTGAATACATCTTTCTTCGCTGTAATCCCAGTCAGCTACAGGGGACCCTTCTACTATAACTATAAAACCCGGAAAACGCGCTTGTGTAGTGCCCGCACCATCGAGGCGAGATGTGTTTTCAACAGAGTCGGGGCATTTCCTGCTATAGGCCATCTTTTTTAATTTCTATTTCAACGGACCCCCCTTAACGCTTGAGTCCTATAACCATAAAGGGCCCATCCTTTCTTTAGGTCCAATCTTCTTTTATATGGTTGAGCTACTTCCCTTTAGAATAGTTAGAATAGGGAGAATACTGCCTGACCAAACAACAAAAGGCACGACTGAGACGAAGCACGCGACTAAAGAACTAACGAGCATGTTGTTGAAAGTATGAAACGACGAGGAGCAGAATGTATGAAGTGAGCATGTTTGGCGAGGAGGCTAAGAACCGATATTGAGATTTGACGCCCTCTGAAAAGTGAAAGCTCAGTTTCAAATGCGCGGAAAAAAGAGGGAGGCTTCTGTGTTTTCGTTCCTAAAATAGTGAGCAAAGAGGCCTGATGCAAAAGATGGGTGTCAACCCTGTGTATTTTAGCCCAACCAAGGATATAGGTCAGATGCAAGCTTCAAATACGAGAGTGCACGATAGAATGGCGCGTGTGTCATCATCAAATGCTTCTTATTCAACTGGAAAAAAGCTTCAACCTCGCCAGCAAATGCGGAATCTGGACCCTACGTTGGAACTTCTTTTTTCATAAGTTCATAATAGAATCCTCTACCTATACATATACATAAGGAGCCCTAGGAGCTGGCTTTGCCCACAATTCCCTTCCCTTGTTTTTTTTCGAAACGAGTGGAATTCCGTAGTGAGTAGACCATTAACGACATTCATTCTGATATCGTAAATGAGTACTTTCGAATAGAGCTCGTCCTCTGCTGCATGTCGAGGTATTTATACATTCGAAAGAGCGATCTTTGGTACACATGCTAGTCTTCGCCCTGCTATGAGACTGAATTTCATTTTCTTTTGAAACTAGGCCCAACTTTCAAGCGTTAAGCGAATTAATCCTCTTCTTTATTCGCGGTAATTCTATTTTATTCTATATAAGTTAAAACAAGGATGCCTCTTAGGCACGTAGTTCTTTCTAATGCTTTTGGAAGTCTTTCCCGTTCTAGTAACTCTTTCTCTGCGACTGCCTGCCCGTTTTATTGGTGTATAAGACAGGAAAGATTCAAGAATTCTCTGAAAGCGCCGTTTGATGAAGTTTTTATTTTTAAGAAAATAGAGGGAAGGCACTTGGTTAGGGTAAAGGATAGCCGCCTGCCTTTTTATCTATCTAACTCACCCTTGCCTTGACATCGCATCGGAAAAAGTTAAAGAGAGAGTTTAACCGCTTTCCAGAACAAGAGGAAAAAAGCAGCTATAGTTTCAGAAGGAGCAGCCTTTCCCACAGAAAAAAAGAAAAGGAAGAAGACTAAGGAGGAGAGGAATGGCTCGACATAAGAAGAGGGATAAGCACCTTCCGCGAGGTATGAAATGGAGCTTTCGTTAAAGAGAAATGGCATCTGAGGTATGGAATAACTCGATAGAAGGCAGTTTCATTCTTATTCTTTCTTAATTTTGAAGCTCGACTATTAGGGAGAAGATGCTTCGTCCGCACAGCTTAGACCCTTTGCATAATGTGTTTAGGACAAGTTCACTTGATTCCTAGTGAGAGGGAGCGCAGCTTCCACAAATCTTTTAAAATGAAGGACGTCTGATTTTCTCATGTGCTAATGCCTTAAAGATTTCCACTAGCAACAGTTCCTTATACATTCTATCCCTAGTTCCAAGTATTCTACTCGCTCGTTTCGAGAGGATCAGCTTTCAAGAAAAGTGGATTTGGAATCTCTTACAGTGGTGTGGGACCGGCAAAAGGCGTCCTCTCCATCCTTTAGACTCTTGCCTGTAATCAACTATAGCTAAAATTTCCAGCTATAGACAAAGGCAGGATTCAATGCCTTGCTTTCACCACCAAAGATCTCGAAGCGAAGCTTATGGGCATCATAATATAATCCCTCAATCTGATAAAAAGAATTCAAAAGTCCCCGAGCGATTCCTTCATGGGTGAACCCGCGTAACGGGATAAGAAAGCTAGCTAGCGTAGCATATATAAATAAAAGTAAGTAAAGTAAGGTTGTTTACACTCGACTAAGAAGGAAAGGGCACGATACCGCGCATACGATCAACCCAATCCTGGTATTCATCCAGTGAAATCAGTACATAACTACTCATCTTTAATAAGACGAAAAGATCTTCGTTCACTTATCCTTCGACAACAGGGAATTTAAAATCATCAGGCCAATCTTTTTGCCCAGAACAAAAGCTTTGTAAGAAAGTGTGTGCGTTCAAAGGTTGTCCAGGGGAAAGCTGGGAAAAAATAAAAAAAAAAGAAGTTGGATTTGACAGAAAGGGACGAACCTTGTGAAGTGAATGGGCTTTTGCACGTGGACCTGTTCGAAGAAAAAACGTCAGATTGAGAATATAGCCGTGGTTGAAATGGTTCCCTTCCCGCGTATGAATTGGATGCGCATCTCTTTCTTCCTAGGTGATACACATGCTACAATGGACAAGAGAAGTGGAACCAAGACTGCACTGCAAGTGATATTAGACCTATAAGACTTTTTAAATTATCTGAGATTATGAGTACTTTCCTTTATACAGTTAGGATTTTATGGATTTCTTTTTTTTATGGCCACTGTTTTCTTTCTTACTTAGATAATGTAGGCTTTTCAGCACCTGCTCATGGGTGTACCACGGTTGGCCCATATGATTTGCACATCCCTCCTTTTAGCTTTTATACTAAGAACAGTAACGATAAAAGAAGGGAAAGAGGGGGTCGATTACGATGACCAAAATAGCACTCGTATGTCCTATAACGTTTCTGCGTTTTTAGAAAAAAAATTCTGGGGATATGCCCCAAAGCATGACGAGTGCGCTGGACCAAACCGCGTAACCTTGTTTTAAATCCTTTCTACTGACTATCATAACTCTCACTAAGAACCTGTTTCTTAGTGTAATCAAGGTATACACTTAAGGACTAATGCCTTTTTTTTTCTCCGCTTCGTATATCTATGCCGCTAAAGATGACCCGGAACTGCTGGTAAAAAGTCCGAACTGGCAGACACCCTTTGACTAGAGGGCCTACTTTCTACTTCTAGCTTTTTATTAAAGCCCGCTTTCATTTAGATAGCTTTTGAAAACAAAGATTTCACGCTTCTCCCTAAGGGTCTTACTCCCGGGATTAATTTCTTAGAGATTGACAACGAAACCTCCAAGCTTTTTAGAAGGGGATAGAATCAACCCGGACTTTAAAAGTCTACCGAGATTGCTTGCTAACACGATTCCTAATTTTATTGGATTTCATAAAGGGTGGGAAAAGTATGTGTGATCTTTCCTAACCTCCCTTTACCAGCTCACGAGAAGCACTAAAACCGGCAAGCCTTGTTCAGATAGACACTCTATTATAAAGGGCGTTTCCGAAACCTAGAACTAGCACGCCACTTTCCATGCCAGTCGCTGCCTTCCCACGTACCGATTAAGAATAATCCATCTTTGACCTACACCTGCGATTCACGATCTCTGCTTCGATCAGGGCCAATCCCCCAGTTACGTAGTTTCATGGGTGAACCCTTTATATTCCACCAATTTAAATAAGAATGGCGGGAATATAGTCCCTTCTTGCTGGTCTAACCACGGACCCCCTCTCCCCTTTTTTATAATGACTCACTTCGTAACTCACATGCTAACCATGGCTTCCTTGTGTAAGATAAAAGTTCAGTTCATTTATATATCATACCTATTTTACACGTAAGAAAGCAGGCGAAGGTATCATGTTTTCCACCACCAAAGATGCCGAAACGGGGCTCATGGACATCCTAAATCCTGTCGATTTGACAAAAGCGTAAGATCAAGTCATAAGTCCAAGGTTCATTTGTTAGAATGAATCCGCTTACTGGGGTAGGACTTGGCTCATACATGCTCTGTCTACTTGACAGCTAGCGCTCCAAGGACGTGCACTACAGGCAAAGCAAAGTTCTTAATCAAGGTATGTACTCTGCCAAGGCAAGCAAGTGAGCAAACTCCCTCAAGCTCAAGTAAATGTAAGTATGCGTACCCTGAGCGGTAGCGGTGTAGAAATCCTGGGAGAATCCTTTCTGGAAAAAGGGGGGAAGAATCCTCAGGAATGCCCCTATTGAAGCTTCCTTGACCAATTAGTTTGTGACAGATATAATAAGGGTTTGGTTCTGCCTTACCCCGATTCACGGTGCTAGCAACTTCTCCTTCCACTTATTTCATGTATTTAATCTAGGATAAGTCGAGGATGAGCCTTTTACTTCTAAGAGTCAGTGCGTAGCCTTGTGTAAGATTGAACACTAGGAAAAAAGATGCATTTAGGGCTTACTGAGAGACTCATTAGAGACGTGTCCTGAGGCGACTATAATTTAGGAGTGGAATTTCCCTGCTTACTGGGTTTGTTATGATCGAAATGGTCTTACTTTTACGTCTGCCTTTAGTTAACGGCCTGCTTGGGGGCTTCTGAGCCGGGTACAAAAAAGCAATTCGCATACACAAATCACTTGATGCCGGTAATCACATATAAAAGAAAAGTCTTAGGCCTCTGTCTTCTTCTAAGACTTTGTTATAAAGGACTCTCTTTTCTTTTGCCCTTCTATTTTAGGAAGCCAAAGTCAGAATTCAAACCCCAAACCGAAGAAAAAAAAAAGGGCGAGAGATATAGAACGGGGAGAGCTAAAGCTTTTAAGGTTATGACCCACCTGTTTATCTCCTCAAATATGGTTGTAATTTCCTTTCTAATCTAAAAGGGTCATTTGAAAAGAAAAGGAAGAAACGTCATTTGCAGATAGTGTAAAGAGGTCCCGGCATTATCTGACTTCTTTCTCTCTTTGCCTAATGCAATACGAAAGCCGGAATACAAAAAGGAGAAAAACACAAAGAAAAAGCCTTTCTTCATCTGTTTATAATGGAATTCATGTCGAATTTTTTAGGATTTCTGAGATTCCTTAAGCCTTAAGAAAGGATTGGCACGCGGCAGACTGCCGTAGTAGGTAAGCTTGGAAGGACTCTTCTAAAGAGGCTACTTGGGCATATGCAATATTAAGGGTGAGGAGTTGTCTTGAATAGATAGGGTAAGACATCATGCATGACACGTTCGAAACAAAGATGTTGGGCTAGGCTTCTTCTGAGATCATTCCTTTAATCAAATAAATATAGTATGAAAAGTGGGAAGGAAGCGATAGCTGAGACGTAACGATCAGGAGTGTAACTGGCTTGAAAGATTTGATCCGGCTTATAAGCAGCAGGAAAACGAATAGGGATCTTTTTTTTTCTTATTAGTAGCACTTGTCCAACAAAGCTCCCCCACCCGTTTTATATGTATGCGAGGCTCTTTCCTTTTTAGCAAAAACATCCCGCTCAGTGCCATGAGCGTGCCTGCCGATTCACTCTTAATATCTTAAAAGAGAAGCTCTTGCGATGCACTGTCCGAGTGAAGGAAGCGGGTAGGATGTCACATCCCAACAACCCTCTTATTATGATGATCCTGAACCAGAAATACAGATACGTTGAACAAAAGACTTAAGGGCTTATAGTGAATAGAGACGACTTAGAAACAAAAAAAAGTCCCCGGCTTCGGATACTGCTCCTATTCTACTTTCTCTTCAACTTACTACTTACCGTTTCAGACGATCCTGGCCTTGGTCACAGTCGACTTTAATATATATCATGTGGAATATAGAGTCCAAAGGACTACTTCTCTATATAGGACAGGTCTCAATCAAAGGATGGCTCTCTTTTATGTTTGAAAGCGGCATTAGACTCCACGGCGAGCTGGGAGCAGTACGAGGGGAATGTCTTTATTGGGTAGACGACATATGCGGTGAATGTGTCTTTACTAAGTAGACCGCTTACCTAAGCGCATGTGAAGATAACAACAATAGAAGTATAGTAGAAGAACAAGGTCGAAAAGCTATTTACCTACTTTGGGCTTGTTGGGATCGTTATGCCCTTTTCCTGATGGCGAAAAGGAATCAAAATAAATGAGAGGATATTGATTGGATCGCTATTATATTATTATAGTATAAGATAAGAAAACAGTATTCAATGCGCACTCCTTGTAGTCTTATATTCGTAGTAGTAGAAAGCCGAGGCTTTCCTCGGGATTGTCATTCCATACTAAACTAAAGGGCCTTCTCTTTAAAACAAAGAGAGTGAAAAAAAAGAAGCCTGTAAATCTAGCTTAGAAAGCCCGCCTTTTGGGTAAAAATAGTAGCGCGTAACAAATGAACTCGCTTTGGGTTCAATTAAAAGAAAGACGCGAAACCACTCTCGACTGCAAATGCATCTTCAACTTTTTTTTCCGTCCCCTTCTTATCTTAAATTGAAATGTGAGCTTTCCAAATTAATTAAAGAAGATCAGAAAACAGCAAGGGCTTAAGATGTTTGTCAGACTGAAAGCGATTAACCAGATTAACTTGACTTTCTCCCGGATTGAATTGCCTGGAATGACTTCCCGAAAAAAACTCCTTGCTTGAGTGCCTTTTACTAATTTAATTAGCAATACGTCTCGTTTTGAGATGAATCCTATGGCCAATAAGCTTAGAGCTTTGGCAGCGATACCCTATTAGAGAAAGGAGCTGGTGAGACGCAGGCTAAGTATGAAAGCTAAAACTGGGTCTTCGTCTCAGAATTAAAATTAAAGATAGAAAGATTAGATGGCTGATTAAGTCTAAGTGGGTTGAGGATCTTTACGAGTCAAGCCTCGGCATAGCATAACAAAGCATTTTGATAAAAATTTCCACAAAAGGTGCTACGACGCGGCAGTATACCCACAGTAGTTGTAAACAAGACGTCCGATAGCGGAAATTCCAAGAACCTAGTACGTACCGAGCTTACGAGCTTATATGCCCTTCTTATACTATAGGCACGGGCAACTCTTTTCTCACCAGTGGGAAAGGAGGTCTCGGGTGTCGTGAAAATCAAAGGATCTTTTTTCCGCGTCTGTGGTACCGTACTTAGTAGGCGGCTAATCCGGTGACTTGTTCGGCTGCTAACCTGCTTTTTGCCTCAGTCGCTTCAGTCGCAGCATCCTATTCCTTTATTGGGTAAACTTCCTATCCTTCTTAGCCAACGTTCAAGGTCTTTAAGTCCTTAGTTCGCTCCTACATTCGCTAAATATCCTCGCAATCTCTGCCTACTCGCTACGTATAATAAACTCCGTTCTACTGATCGCTTCGGAACTTCACTCGCCCGTTTCTAACCTTGTTTCATTTAAAGCTACATACTTTCGTCCGCTGGCAAAAAAGGGTGCCCCAACCCGAATATGCCCGTCTCGTCTCAATGTCATTTTAGCGTCTTTAAAAACTGTTAGCGTAAGATAAGAGTCGTATCTAAGCTCTTTTCAGAGCGGGGAACTCTCATTCCTCAGCCTCATTTTTTCTGACAGAAGACTCACTATTTTCGCCGGGGTGGGATAAGAAATTTTAAAGGATATTTCATCTTTTAGAATCTATGCTTCTTTGGCAGACTTTCGGATGATATATTTGATGATGAGAGTCCTCTGCTACAAGGGGAGCCCCAACTCATACTTAGATCCTGTATACTTGTGCATAAGTACTCTTTCCATGATATTTTTTTTTGATATTTGATATGTAGAATAAAGAGGGGAAGACTTTTAATGTCGGTCGTCTAACTTTTTTATTTAATTTCTTGAGCATTTGTGAGCCCTAATCATAAGAAGGCAAGGCAGGGCATGTTTGCTGCATTTGAAATTTCTCTCGCTTGTTATGATTTTAAAGCGGCATTCGTTTCATTTATATAAGCAAAGGACTCCTCTAAGAACTTCGAATATGAGAATACCAGGTGTATATAACGAATGTCCATATAATGGAATGGGCTCCGCGCCCTTTTTTCCCTGATCAGCCAAAGCTGCTTCATCAACAGAAACCGCAACTGCCACGTCATGAAAAACTTTTATTGTAACTTTAGATAGAGGATCCTACCCTCTATTATTTTATTTCTCCGTTGCAGGGGGTTCGTCTCGATCCGCGGGGAATTACATCGGATCGACAAAGGTGACGATCCTGCTCCTAAATTTATAAAAGAATGTGAGCCTTTAAACCAAACCCTCCTCTATACGTTCGTACTAATAAATTTTATCATAAAAGTCAAGGAAACCCCACTTCATTAGAAGTAAGCTAGGCACGGGTTTGGAGACATTCTAAGGAAAAAAGTAGGCTTCAATGGAAGAGGAAATTATCTACAACTAGAACTTTCTTATTCTCTTATTATAGGTAGAAGACAGGAACTCTCTTTTCAATATCGTCGTGGGCGGAAAGTCAATTTCATAACACAAGAAGCAAGATAGGTGGACACGTGTAATAGGCACTCCCTACTGAGCCCCGAGACAGCCATTTCTGGAGCACCTATAGCAAAGAAGTTAACTGGATTCCTAGCCCACTAAAAGGACTTCCCGATAATGAAATTCTCTTGCTAGAACTGTTATGCTTTACCGGGGCTACTTCCTAAGATATGAATTGCCCTTTCTACTACAATCTTCAGATTATGGGATAGGGCTCTCTCCCCGCGGTTAAAAAAGTTACTTAGCCACTACTCCTCTATATTAAAAACTAGCATTCGCTTTATACAGCGATAAGAAGTCCTGGGGACAGAGGAAGCAGTCGAAACATACAACAAGTGGTCTTTTTGCTTTTTTACCGAGGTTTCATATACTACTTCACTTTCGGGTTAATCAATATTAGGGGTACGGGTAAGCTTCTTTTCTAAAACATTAGCGCCCTTTTCTTATTATATATATGAAAATGCTTCCTACAAGACTTATATTATAAGAATCAATAGTAAGTTGTACAGCAAGAGTCAGTAAGCTGCAGGTAAGAGACAATATTTCCAAGTTAGATTACTAAAGTATAGGTTGATTCGGATGCTCCAGTAGTACAAGTAGTTTTTTTACTCATTAGCATTCGAGCTAGTAAACTTCTATAATGTGGAGTAGCACCTATGACTTAACTCTCACTAAACGGTGGAGCCTAAGGACCCTTTGAAGCTTCCCGTTGCATACCAGTTCGGATGATCCATCGTCTTCGAATCGAGTTGTCTTGTCCTAACTTACTCTTGTTATTGGTTTACACGGATTCGTCTGGATCTGCTTCTTATTCTCTTAATAGATTTACATATGTAATACGTAAGCATGCGAGAATGTCATGAGTTGACCTTTCCCTTCTTTAGTGTTATAATGTAATAAAGTGGGCTCTATAAGATAAGACGTCTTATTGAAGTGGTGATTATGATAGAGAGACGGTCGACTCCTACTTGTGGTGATCCTACCAATACCTTCTAATTCCTAAGAGAGGTTCAGTTGAAATGTAGCTTAGCCTTCCGTTGTGAATTTAAGGGCTTGAGTGACCTGTTTAGTACCTAAGCACCGAGCTAGATGAGAGAAGAGAATTCCCCACTGCGTAATCGAGAACAGCTCTTTTACTTGTAAGTGAACCCGAGCATCAGGTTCCATAAGTATATATGTAAGAGTATGAGGCTTTTATTTGGGCATGCGCAACTCGTGTGTAAGAGTTGCTTTCCTTAATCCTTTATATAAGTCTAAATCAGATGAAAGACCAGCATCCAGGGTAGTCCTCGGGGAAGCCCCTATAGTGTAGCATTAGTAGTTCAATAAGAGTCTCTTGCTAATGAATGTGATCATGCCTACTTTGTTGTAGTATTTGAGTTGAGCCAGTTTACTTCAGAACGTCTTTCATGTACGCGTTTACTTTCTAAAGGAAGCTCTATCTTATACATAGGAAGTAGATCTATAAGGGCAAACGTGGGACACTTTATATATGAGAACTTCTAGGCTCGATTCTGCAATCTTTCACGCCGGATGTATAGTCTAAATGCTAAATGATAGAATCTCAGAACCATGCATGCCATGTGCCTAAATAAAGTAGTAGAGGAGTCTGTCTCACAAAGACTTTTAACTCACTTTACTGCTCTTTTTGTTTCCGCGGAATCATTCTCTTGCCTAAGCCCCTAGAGTTTGGTACGAAACTAAGAATCCTTAAATTCTTTATCCTATAATTGCCCTAGATAATCTCTGTTATAGGTGTAACAATGAGGAAGTCCCTCTGTTTATGATGTAACAGCATTCGTATATTAAGTTTACAAGGTACCCACTACTGCGGCCTATCCTTCTACAGTAAGGACTGCCTCGACTTAGTCCGCCCCTTACTCTGGTGTGGAAATTTTCTACTCTCTTGCCCGCATAAACCGGTGGAATGTCATATATAGTCTATAGATAATATAATTCTTTTAAATAAGAATCTAAGCTCAACTGGTAGAAGCCCCCATATAACAGAACCATAGCAAAGGCATATACCTTATAGTAGAACTGGAGAGAATATTACTTATAAAAGTCTAAGAGAAGGAAGGCAAGCAGATCCCATCTAACGTTACTTACTTAAGAGCAGTAGAGCCAAGTAGCTCCCATTTCACATGACATATAGTAGAATAAGAGACGAATAAGACAAGGCTTTTGAAGTCCGCACTGATACATCTGACTTTACGCTTTCTTCTATTGGAGTTGTAGTGCATGCAATAGCAATAGTGGTCTTTTCTTATACTTATAATATGGGGAAAGTAGCCCGTTGTGATGGACGTACCCAACTTAAGCCGTGCCTAATGTATCCGCTCTACCTAGGATTTTACTTTGAGCTGCCTATAAACTAGTAGAAAGCACTACTTATCTGTATCTTTCTCTTGAAAGGTAGCTGCCCCATATATCCTTTTTTTGTATCTTCTGTAGCTGGAGATTTCAATCCTTATTGCTCTTTGAGACAATCTTTCCCGAGAGCTACTTGCTATGATGTCTTCTTCTAACTCTTTGATGAAAAAAGTACTGTTTAACACAACTAGCCCAATGAAAATTGAAGTAATTCCTAGCACAGTTAAGGGCATGTCCGTATTATTATTGGTACTCTATCCTACGCCAACAACTTAAAAAGGTATAAACTTTTTATGTTATAAATTAAATTTGGTACACTTCGATCGTTCCATAAGCATAGGCAGGGACGGTAAAAAAACTTCTACAAATCCCGTGGACAGGTGCAGGGAAATTCTAGTATATTAGGGGGAAGCAGTTGCAGCAAATACAGTGCAAACGTCGGCATACGAGGTAGTAAAAAAGTCTTCCTTAATCGTTTTAGAAGGTGTTTTTACCTGTGAACATGAGTTTGAAGTAGCTCTTTCCTTGTATTATTCTCTCCAGTTCTTATAAACGCTTGCAGCAAAGCATGGTAGGAATGGGTCAACAGGCCATCTCATGATGATAGGCATGTAAAGGCTCTTCTAATCGGAATTAAGAATGCAATATTAGAAAGGTGACAAAGAGTCCTATGGTAAAGACTCCTAGTAAAAGCGCCCACCTCACGCGACATAACATAGCTAAGTAGTAGAAGAGAAGAAGCAAAGGAAAGGCCTATGCTTTATAAAGGGATCCAAGTGGACTGTTTCATGATGAGAGGAATTAAAACTGAAATAGGGCTCCTCTCTTTCATATAGTTATATCATACTTGTCTTTGTGCTACTCGTAGTCCTATAAACGCCTTGTTAGAGGTTATCATTTGAAACATCGTTTTAATTTTTTAAACCTAGCACCTTTCTGGGGAATCCATTCCAAAAAAGGCAGAAAAAAGTAGCGTATATAAGATTAGTAACCAGTTTCCAAGATAAGGTAATATATATGAAGGTTCATTAGTTCATTGGCACAACGGCTTTTTTGGAAAAGACCCGTCTATTCGTCCTCAAGCTCCCTATATTATAAGAAAGATTAACACTATAAAAATGAATGCGGAACAACAAATGCTGCCCCAGTATAACGTCTTTTTGGGGAATCACGTTTTCAAATGACTTACTTAGTCGAGAACTTCTTGTTAACATCTTGCTCTATCTGTTCACCCCGGAACTACACGCGTTCGTTACATCGTTTCATAGGAGAGAATAAAGAGGGTAGGTATGCAATAGATCAGCGCATACGCGGCTATCGTTTCAAACGAAGTTGCCTGCTGCTTAAGTAGGCAATCATCATTAAGAGACTCTTAATCTATATTATATATAATATAGGTCCACATCCAATACATTAGATACGAATGCAGTTACAATAACAACTGCGTATCCTTCTTACTAGCCTACTCGCTAAGTCAAGATGGCTGTGAATGCACTCCATCTCGTCGAGTACTTTCTCGCTTATTGAAAACTTTTGACTCCACCTAGGGGGGGATCGGTCCTATCCCTCGGATTCGCTACGAGCCGGCTATTTAAGTCCTATCTTCTAAGAGCCTACCCATATTCCAAATGGGATAGTACACCCCAATACCTAAAAAGCAATTACTTTCTATGTTGAAAGCACTATACTATATTAGCTGACTTTTCTACTCTCTTATCAAAAGGTCTATTCTTCCCGAGCTTGTCTACCTTATTCTACTTGCTCAGATGTCGGTACTTGATCAGAGACATAAACAACAGTGTTGACACGGGTATAGCATAAACAGAAAGAACTTTATTCTATATCTTAAAACACTGGAATTGGACCTACAACATATAACATAAAAAAGATTTTATCAAGAAATTTTAGAAAGTCTTGTTCTTAATCTTGCTGGAAAACTAGCTGGAAATAATCCTTTAATAAAAAATAATAAGAATTGCCATATACACAGAGTTGATATCACCAGATGCAAGAGTTCTAGCTGCATTTCCCGTAATGCTTCTATACTTATCATTTATCGAATAGTAAGCCATAGTAGTGAAGTCCACTAAATCCCTGCGTATTCTAATATACTAAAGAGGGCGTTTACAGCGCTACTTATAGGAAGCAGATGAGACCAAAAGGCTTCTTTTTGCCAAAGTTGTAATCAGATGATCCCGAGCATTCCGATCAACAAAGTAAAGTGGCTATTCGTTTTATTTCCAAAACTTCTTATAATTAGGAGTTAGTAGGCATAAGCCTTTTCATCGAGGAATAAGACTGCACGTAACTTTATTAAATAAGATTTAAGTAGTAACATCAGTGATCGGCATAAAGCGTTATCGCTTCTTGGGGGTGAGCCTCCTGGTTTATGGGATTGAAGTTGTTTTCTTGCTAGTTATTTGCTATAGTCTTTACAGCTGATGTAAACCTTGCCCTAGTCCTGTATTCCGTACTATTATAAAACTTTTTTTCATATGAGATCGGCGCTCTTTATAGCATTTATAACACAGGCAAGTCGTCTACAAAGTGTTTGCGAGTTTATAGCTTTACCTTATAAGATAGGTGAGCTACTAATTTTTTTTAATTAGATCAACCGATACAGAAAAAGTAGTATAGGCAGATGAAGCAAATACAGCATTAGTGGACATTAATGATCGGTAAAAAGGCTTACTTAAGTTCCTAACTTTCCTATTGCGGAGGAAACTCCTAGTTAAACTATTTGCCTATCTTTTATCTTCTATAAGTATCAAATTCCAAGACAAGAAAATGCACATATATGGTAGAAGCGAGATACGTTATTAAGTGGAGATGTTACTTAAAGTAAACATGGTAACTTTAGTTCATGTTCATTCGAAGCTTTCATCTAGCGACGTGACAGACCTTCTTATACCGCATCCCACTAAACAGGGCTTACCTTACTCGC